>VXCM01002169.1:0-104112 GCA_014773175.1 Lucifuga dentata | reverse complement strand
CCCCCCCCAGTCTGTGGTAGAATTGAGTCAAATCAATCAATTCAGGTTTCTTGGGCAGACCAGTGGTGTGGCAAGAAATTGACCTTTCTTTTCGGTGTGTGTGCGTGCATGCACGTGCATTTGAGTATGTGTGTCTGCACTAAGCAGAAAGGAGCAGTTAGAGCTAAGACGCTATCTGCCTCAAAGCTGATGGTGCCATCCACTGTGGCGGTGCCCGAAGCGAGCCGCTAAGGAGCACACACACACACACACACACACACACACACAGACGCATGAACACAAAAAACAAATACACACAGATACACAAAAACATTCAGTCTGCACTCTCAGCCATAGCAGATATGACAAGTACATGGACTGTGGACACTGCATTATTGAGGCTGTGTGTATTTTTATAGCGGTTATGCTAAGCAGCGTGCCATTGCAGGCTTTCCACTTTTGGCCGACTGGGTATTGAGTGTATTGAGTGAGTGAGTTAGTCCGGGTTAAGTGGCTGTGCTTAAGGGCACAACAGCACTGCTGCGATCACTGACTGCTCCCATCCAGCTTTAAAATGAGCCCTGTGAAACAAGATGAAGGGCTCCTGAAAACACACATACATTGAGAGTGAGAATGGACAACCGTGGGAGGACGAGATGTTTGATTTTCTGTCATATCTCTGTTTTTTGCGAGATTTTCATTTGTATTTCTCTGACCTCCTCTCTGTTTCTCCCACACTCTCATTTATGGATTGTGATATGCACACAAGAACAAGCACACACTCACACACACTACCAGATGCGGGCTGACACTCCCCATCTATCCAGAAGGTGGGGTTTAATAGAGATTCATAATGATTACCGGGAGACTGAGGAAGAATATATTGTGGCTGCTTAAAAACTCACTGACAGACAGCGTGGATAGGTGGAGCGAGAGAAAGCTGGTAATGAGAGAGAGGAGCTCAAAGGAGGAAAGGTGGAGGGGTATTGAATTATCATTAGAAATGTAAGGATTCACACTGTGCGCTTCAGGCTAGGTCACACAAACAAAGTCGATAATCTGAGGGGCCAAAACTGCTGGGGCTATAACCTGAAGGCTCTGTGCTGAAAAGAAATGCAGTGTGTGTGTGTGTGTGTGTGTGTTATTTTTTTTGTTTTTTTTTAACAGTGGTGGTCTGCATCTATGGTGAGATCTTTGTTGACTGTTCTGCAGAGGAATCCGATTTTTAAAAATATAATACAAATGTGATGTTTGTATGTAAACTAGTTAAAGGACAATACCGGTGATTTTGCATGTTTGAGATCAATAGTCGCACAAATATCAACTAATATTGCAGCATTTTCCCTTCGGGAAAAAAGCTCAAATCTCTCCCCTCAGAGATGACCAGATTCAGGAGCATCACATGTACATCAGCAATTCGTGTTTTAAATGATTCTCAGGATCTAGTTTTTAATTGTTCTTTCTAACTGATATGATTCAACTTTATGTTAAATGTTGTTTAGCTCTGATTCAATGTTGCACTTTTTAGCTGTTATTTATTGCCAATTAGCATTTTTAATGAGTCTTAGGACTCATTTTCTTTTAGATTTATCAGATATACAATGAATGACTGTTGCATGTTTGTTTATTTATTATGAGCACACTGAGACAAATTCCTATTAACTATAAGTTGACATGACAGTAAAGTATTGTATTGTATATACAAAGAATACCCACTATTTAGTACCTTCCTAATATGATAATACACTGTGATTCCTCTACTCAGGACCCTCTCTGCTCTCCAGAGATTCTCCCGTGAAGAATTTCTTGGTCGACTCAGGGCTCCCATTCTTCCACTATCCCCCTTTTCCGCACTAAAACAGCTCATAATTATTGTCATAGCATCCTTCATGTATAATTTATCAGCCGTTTAAAAGCAGAGGTGCATGCAATTAAATCTTTCGGGAGCTTCTGTCTTTTCAGATCTTGCCGTTCTCTTTCATAGTTTCTCTCCCCACATGCTTGGGATCTTTCAGTCACGTCCTTTTACTTTCTCTGTTATTCCTTCACACCGTGCAGGTGTGCATCCCACTTCTTCCTGTCTCGCTCACTTGGCTGAGTTTTTTTCTTCTGTCTCTCTACAGTTCTCTCTCTCCTTCAAATGTAAATATTTGTTGGAAATTGGGTAAATCATGCAGAGGTGTTCTTGTTCTCTCTCATTTTGTATATCCTTTTTCTTTTCATCCTCACTCTTTTGCTCCCTAACTCCTTCCCTCCCGGAGAGAAAGGAGAAGAGAGGAGAGGCACAGAGTAATTGGATTCCCCCTAATAGCGAGGGTAATGTTGACAGTACATAAATCCTGCCACTGAAATAGCGCCTCATTTATCTTCTGATTTTGCCTCATTGTTTTTCGGTGCCTGTTTCCCACTTCCTCTTCCCTTGTCTCTCTCCCACCCCCCCGCAACTCTCTATCCCTCCTACTCCCTCCATCCACCCTTCTTTACTCTCCCTTCCTCCNCCCCGCAACTCTCTATCCCTCCTACTCCCTCCATCCACCCTTCTTTACTCTCCCTTCCTCCATCTCCCCTAGGGTCTCATCAGGTAGCCTTGATTGTCTAGATGAGCCCCGTATGGGACAAAGCATCTCCGCATAAATTGGTCGACACGGATTGGTTGCAGCCAAGCACATATCAGAAGGAACAAGAACATAAAGTATAGACGCACATAAAAGGGAAGATGCACGTTACATCAGTTATATGCTGCAACATAAGGCATACAGGAAACAATGAGGAGTGCACTTGACTCCTCTCTGTGCAAACAAAATCTGTTCATTCTCTCACCCAACATATTTTGCCTCAGTGTGTTCATGTGATATCTAGAATGATCATTCTTCAGGAGGATCGTGCATAATGCGCCATGGGCCGAGGGTGTGCCAGCACGCTTGTGATATTTTCTTGGCTGGTAGTGCGTGGGGCACTTTGGGGCACTGGGTGAGTTTAGGAAGAATTGATTATCATATATTAGCAGTTTGTTGAGGGTTGGTTAGGGGCTAGTAAGAATCATGGCCAATCAATGCAGCTCTTCTCATCCCCTTTAAAAGCAGCACTGGTAATGTGTCCGTACCAGCTCTCCTGAGACGAAAATATTCTGCAGACTCACAGCAGCCAAAAAAATTAATATATGCAGCTCAAATAACTTCTGCCAAACTGGGAACACAACAATACCCTTAAATGCTTTTACGCGGTTGCATAAACTGACAAATCCCTGTAATGATCCTGTTTACTCTCTAGACATACTTGTGTTTTTTGTTTTTTTTTGTTTTGGTTTTTTTTTTCCGAAAACAAATCATCACAGCCACAGGTCTGTCTATTTACAATTAAAAATCCAATACTGGACAGAAAGAAAAGACGTGATTACCTGTTGCCTCTGAATTGAGATACAGAGAAGATTAGTATGTAGGCTGTCCTGAGGGAGTTTGGAGAAGGAGGTTTTAATTTTCTTTTTGGAACTTAGTAAAGTGTTTCCAGGTTGTATTAATGCCTCCAGCATATGATGATGATTTTCACAGCATAAAGTGGGAAATATAGAGTCATGACAGACCTGTGGGTTGTGCATGAGAGCACAGAAGTTTGTGTGATTGTTTTGCAAATGCACAGTGGTGCATAATATTTAATTTAGTAAGGTACTTAAAGAACCATACCATCCATTTTGCATGTTTGAGCCTAATATATTCAATTTTCATACAAGTAAGGTTATTGACGATCATTTCCCCACGGATAAAACCTATTTCAGCTTTCCTGATATTTTGCACAATCTTTTAATCTTTCAAAATCAAATATTCAAGCGATACACCCACCCTAAAATTTGATGTTTCGCCTGCTAATAGTTACACAACCTTATGAAGTCATGCTTGTTAAAATTTTTCGATAAACGCAGTTCTTCTTTTGGGGCTGTATTTCCTGATGGAGACATACATTCCCTCCACGCTTTTTATTGCTTAAAGGCTAAAATTACAAAACGTCAAAAAGACCTGAATATATGTGTTGTTCACGTTAACTGATTACCTAGAACGTTTCAAGTAACAACAAGTTGATTTTAATAGCGTACCGGAATGAACTGAAACCAATGGCGGTCTGGAAGGTAGAAAAAAAAATAATTCACCGTTCCAGTCGTATGCTTTGGGAAATGATTGTCAGTAATCTTTTGTGTATGAAAATTGAATATATTAGGCTCAAACAAAATGGGTAGTATGGTCCTTTAACCAAGGTTTTACATGTATATCAAAGGGACAGAGTGCTGATCTAACATATATCATATAAATGACACGTTTTTGTGCCTGGTTTTTGTGAATTTGAGATGCTGGTAAGAATTAGGCTTTTACCGCCACATTTAAAATAAACTCTAACATTACTGGGCGTTTACATGTGTCTACTGGTTGAGGATTAAAGGGATTGTGTAAGATTTAGGCGCCTTCATCAAAAAGCACAGTGTGCATTGACCTCCTCGGAGCTTACAGGTGGTGGATGATAGAAAGACATTCCGTATTTACACCAAAATTACAGTGCATCACTGGATTGCAGTGCCCCTACTGCACCTCTCCTCCCACCGTGCTGCACGGAAAGTTACCAAAATACCAACCAGGTGCAAGGAAAAAACTGACTGCACCCCAGGAAAATGCCGCTCCACTGGCGCAAAGATGCACTGTGCGCCTACGCAAGAATAGAGCCTTCACTGCCATCACGAACTTCATCTAAGTGTTTAAGAATTTATACAAATTAGCGCCTCAATTTGACCTATGACCCTTCCAAAAAAAAATCATTCAAAATTTATTCAGCCTTGAAAAAAAAATAAGATCAGTAGAAAGTATTTGCACAGAAAATGCCTGTAGGTTAAAAGAAAGAGGTGTGAGAGTGGGCTGGGATGGATAAACAGAGAGAGAGAAAAGAGGTGTGAGATGAGATGGGAGAGATACAAAAAATAAGCAAAAATAAAGTTTGCCTCTCCTCTCCTGCTGTTGATAATGGCCAACCATTCATAGCAGCATTACCAAACCATCACACAAATTCACACATGCAAACATCCTCCCTTTGATGCTCTTTCGTGATCCATCTCATCGATTAGGAGTCCAGGTCAGGTCAGCTAATCAATCACCTGTGCGACATTTGACTTGCTTGGTCTGCCTGCTTACTTACTCCTCTGATCTCTTCTTCTGCACAAACAGAAACACTGACATGATGAGCTGTCAGAGAGCGAGCCTGATGCTGCATAACGAGTGTATACTGCAGATGGAATAATCCACTCTATACGTTCTGCTTGGGTGCAGTTGCTATTATCTGTGATGGTAAGAGGCAAGCAACAGCATCAAGGTCATGTCCTGCTCTTTCATCCTCCCTGACTTGCTCGCAGGGTCCACTCACACCTTTCATACTCTACAGCCTGAAGGAGCAGAGATGGAGAGGTTGATATCTCCAGTGTATGTCAGTGTAAAGTGTGTGTGCTGTCCTTTATCTATAATGCATTTGGAATTCTCCCATTACTGGCTCATTACTGGCTATGCAGACATATAGACATCACAGCGCTGCTAAGTCCAAGTGTTTTACATTGTGCATTCGCCATGTGGTGAAATGTAGTATTTTTTTTTTTTTCTAGGGTGGTCTGCACATAGTCATTTAATTGCACTGTCAATCTGGGAAAGCCCATGTTTCCTCAGTTTAACACGCATCCACACAGACACTCACATAATAACACACAGGAGCCCTTAGGCGCTGTTACCTTAACCACACATTAATCATATCATAATCAAATTTTTATCTGTCACCAAGCCAAGCACTGGGGTAGATGGTGGAGATATCTTTGCAAGTGGAATAATACAAGTGAAAGTAAATTAAGGTGAAATAAATACACAGAGATAGCAGGAGGAGGTGAAAGGGAAGCCATTTTGTTTTGTGGTGTTTTTGTCCCATTACCCCCCTCAATAGGTCGCAATTCTTATTACACCCTGCCACTCACCTAAACTGTTTTCTCCTAGAGCACGCACGCACATAAAACAAATATAGATGCGCGCGCATACCCACATACACCGAGCTATTAAAAGAGCCGCTTGTTCTTTAGCTGTTTTTGTCAGGTGAGTCATCCANCCCCCCCAAAAAAAATAAAAGTAGCCATCCTCCTTTTATGCTGTTGCTGCTTTTGTTCACCCCTCTCAAATCCCTTCGCCCTCCTCGACCTTTAATCGCCAATGCGCTCTTTCCTTTCTGCTCCTCCTCCTTCCCACCTCCTCCTCTTCTTCTTGCTCCTCTTCTCTCATTTTCCCACTTTGCCTCTCTTCCCCCCTCCATCCTTCAGTCAGCCTGCGGTCTGACAGAGATGCAGTGTTCTGATGGAGGCTGCCAGACTGTCAGCACATATCTGCTCACCAACACAAACACGTACACACACACACACACACACTCACACTTACATTCTGTGGGGAGCGGGAGAGACGCAGACAAAAAGGGCAAGGAAACAAAGCGCACTCGCTGCATTGACATTACTGAATTAAATTTGGAATTTCCATGCATTCATTTCTTCTAAATGTGCCTTGCAGGCCTGTCATCAAAAAGGAAAATTGTTTGTTGGTTCACAGAACCAATTCTCTTGACATTATAATTGGAAAGGTGAGTTGAGAGATAAGCAAACTTGAAATCCTATTGTTGTGTTCCAAGCAAGAGTGTTTGTGATATTGTAGATGTTATCTAGCCCATATCATAGTGGGGAACTGTTTTCATAGCCCACCAAATAACCATTACTGCCAGTCGCTCCTGTAAACAAACTAATGCTGTGAGGATGCTCTCCATGAACGCTATCACATTATATATTCAATTTCTACCTTGTTTGGGTATCAAAAATTTCATCACCCGATTATTGTGCATGACTGTGGCCATCCTTGGTGTCTTTGATGCCTGCTGCTATATTTGACCAGTGTCTTTTACAAAACAGCATCTCGATTCGTATTTGTCAAGCTCGTGTTTAGCTCATGCAAGAGATTGGAACAGGACTTAGCCGCTAGATGAGAGGCTGTGATAGAAAATTTGTCATCACAGACAGTGGTATCAAAGGAGATATAATTTCTCTTTGCTGAAATGAGTTTGATTCAGTCTCCTCTCTTGTAGCATGGAGTAAACAGACGCGGCAGGCCTTTGGTTTGGCATACTCACGTCCTGTGGGAGTTGGTGTATGAGCAAAGATGAAAATATGCACAGTTTGATTCTGAGGAAAGATGTCCTCCACCCCATCACTTTCCTCCAGCATTCTGCTTCTTGCCTTGCTCTGTTTTCATCCCCCGTTCCCTTGTTAGCCCGTGTTCTCGGTCTCCAGGGCTTTGAGAGGAATGAGTGGGTGATAGTATGAGAATCTATTGTGCGCATGCATGCATGTGTCCTTGTGTCCTTAAGAGATCCTGTGTGTGAGAGAATATGCGCATACTGGAAGTACAGTAATCTAATATGGATGTGGGAGAAAAACAAAGCAAGGGTTGTAGTTTCAGTGGCATCTGGTATATTCACCAGGAGGGAACTGGTGAAGAGGACAGACAAGCGTGGAATGCCAAGCTCAGTCCCACAGGCTTGCTAGTTAGACTGGAACTAGGTTATTTTCTGGGATTGTCTGAATTTGGAGGTTTATGGACATGGAATTTAAAAAACAAAGAACAGACAGTTCTGGCCTTATAGGAGTCAATCTGTTCCCCTCTGTCATGTTTGTGAAGTGTTTCTCATGGAGTGAGGGCTCGGCTTTGGACTCAGGCATCTCTGCTGCTACCACTTTCTGTTCGGGACGTAACAGTTAATCCACTGCCACAAATACTATCAAGCTCCTTCTGCTGCTCTCACCATCACTCGTCCATCCTTACATGTTGTTTGCTTCTTTTAAAAGGGGAGATGAAGCTGCGTACAACCATTCAGACATTCTGCCACTCCCTTCATTTCTTCATGTAGTCATATGCTTGAGTTTTCCGAGCAGCGATTAAAATTGGCAGGAAATGGAACTTCTCACTTAACAGCAGATAGCTCGTATCAAACACAGAAACATAAAAATTCAGTCTGACATTTCACGATTTTTTTTTTTTTTTTAGAACTTTACTGCGCAATTTGATAGACCAAAATACAATCAAGATTCAACATTTTCTGCCAAGAGAAACTTTCAGAAATGCATTTGTTAAATGGATCATCAGTAAATGAGGCGCTGCCTGTTAAATGAAGAATCGAATCATGTGCAGTTAACGATAAACAGAACCTCATCATCAGCCTGCTCTTAATGATGGTCTAATTGAATTTTTTCATGGCAAAGAATTAGAATGATCATTTTGCCAGTATGAGCCACAGGCTATGATGCAGCCCTGAGTCGTCAATAAAAATAGCCAGCCATTTAGAATCTGTTATTTCCTGAAATGATATGGATGTTTTATGAAGCCTGTATATTTAGCTTTTGTTAGTTTGAGGTAATCTTCACTTTATTTAGCATTTGCTTTTGTATCTTGCACCCCAGTAATGATTCCTTAACAAATTTGAACCCTGATACATATTAAATTGTCACTGCAAAGCATCTATACAAAGTACTTTGATAAAGTTAATTTTGCTCTTACTCTAACTATACCATCCAAAGCCTGCCACCAAGGCTGCTTCCACATGTGACCTAACCGAGGCTGCTTCTGTCTGGGGGCGAGACGTGCCAGATGGGGGTTGTGGAGCAGAGAGATAGATGGAAGCCAGGGGCCTCCAGGCAAAGAAGAGCCCTGTGACATTGAGGGGCAGAAGTGGCCTTAGAGCTGACAAGATGAGAAGTGATATGCCCTCACCATTCCTGTCAGTCACGCCACCTCATTAGAGGACGAGAAGAAGGCAGAGAGAGTATTCAGAAAAAGAGAGAGAGAGAGTATTCAGCATCTAGTATCTAGCGCTGGTATTTATGTTAGCGAGAAACCAATTTTTAGTAGAATTACAATCATGGCTAGGCTCCACAGCTGTCAAGAAACTGAGTTCAAAGATTGTTAAATTAGCATACAGTGTGTTTGGCACACTAGCATAGCAATGAAGTGTTGCTGCAGAGGCAACTAGCATGGAGATGGCGCACAGAATGGTGCGGTAGCATTTGAGGGGATGGAGGTGGACTGTAGATAACATAAATGCATGAAATATTAACCCCTGGCTAAACAACTGAGCTTAGACGTCTGCAAAATCCCACTGTGGACAATGCTAATACTGTACATGCATTCACAAGGGAGATGATAGGGCCTTGTTGCACCACCAGATGGGAAGTATGCATTAAGGAGCTCTCTCATGTATTCATACACCCATAATAGGAGCTATAAGACTAAAATCCCAACAGTCATTTCAGTAACCAAGAAGGAACAATGCAGAAGAATTCAGAAACAGATGCACGCACATACACACACACTCTCTCTCTCTCTCTCTCACACATACACACAATCCTTTGCCTCTGAAGCTAAATACTTGATTGATGGTCTAAGCTGTGAAGAAATGCTCTCCTTTATGTCTCTAAAGGTTTGTAATTGCTGCAGTGAAAGGATGCTCACTCGCCTGGAATATTGATCCTAATGGGATTACCATCCTCAACCAAAGAGAGAGAGAGAGAGATGGAGAGAGAGAGAGAGATATGGAGAGAGGGAGAGGGAGAGAGAGAGATATGGAGAGAGGGAGAGGGAGAGAGAGAGATATGGAGAGAGGGAGAGGGAGAGAGAGAGATTGGGAAGGGTCTGGACAGAGAGGTAGGCAGATAGACAGAGAGAGAAATCTAGTTTGTCCTTGTTGTATGCCATTGATCTTTTCCACGATCATTGACTAAGGACTTTCGTGTGGGAACACCACAGCAATGCTTTGGAAATGATAAATGCAGAGATGGGGAAAATGCCGGGAATAGAAATGAGGGGAGAAAGAGGATAGAAGTTAAAGAGGTTCTCAAGGGAGAGATGATGCAGCAGCGACGCAGCCCCCGCCTCCCCTCTGGTCCTTTGGGATGGTTGTTGTTGTTGATATTGTAGCCATATGACGCCGCTGCTTCCTTCCCAGCAGCTGCTTGAACCAAACAAAATAGATTTCAAGCAGAACTTGAAAGAACCGGTATAAGGTGAGAAAAGGTGAAAACACTTTAAAAGAAAGAAGGATGAAGAAGTGAGGCCGCATGACGGCTGCAGAAATGGAGAATAAACATATGCTGTGGATTACCATATTGTCACTCTGAGAAAAGCGCTGCTCGCCACCTCTCCTGATTATTCCCATCACAGTGGTCTGATTTGACCCCATCCTCCTCATCTCTCGAAATTAATCAGCGTGAAGGGCCATCAGACTGTCGGTCAATCTGTCCGTCCATCCGCCTGGCTGTTTGTCTGACTGCAATAACCCCAGATGGGAGGAATGGCCATCAATGTGTGGCCAGACTGTCCTCCACAGCTAATTGAAACGTCATGATGAGACAGAGTCACGGAATCTGCATATGCGTGTGTGCATGTGTGTGTGAGACCGTAATGTTGGTCATCTGCCTGTGTTCTAACTCCAACCTGATTTCATGCTGCTGAGCTGAAGCACTTAGTAGCACACAAAAGTCACCTTTATGAATAATTATCAGAAAGCTATTATGTCCATTCTGTGTCTCTTGGTACTTCTCTGCAGGAGCCTGTATGTTTTTCATGAGAGAAAGTGTGTGTGTTTGGGAGAATGTGTGTGTTGCATGACTTTTGTTTGGCTGGCTTTGAAAGTTTGTTTTTCCCCAATGGGGGGNGGGGGGCATTCTCATTGAAAAATGACTTTGCTTCGAGTTAGAAGGAAAGAAAGAGGTAAGGATTATCCTGACAATAAGCTCAGCAACAAACTGTAGACTAGACAACATTATTCAACTCCAGACTGACTATAAGGACAAATCACATGGTGTAAACTACACACACACAAACACACACACACACACACACACACACACACACATGCACACATGCACCCTTCTCTCAGCCTGCCTGTGGGTGATTGTAAAAATGAGTTTTCAATACCTTCAAAGGCTTGTACAGCAGCCAGCATTTTCATTTTGACAGACACACTTCTAAAGATTCAGGCATTTCTCCAACAAAAAACAAACCCGCTGAGCGTGTGTGTGTTGGCGCGCATGTGTAGATTTGGTTGTGATCAGACTCCCACCGCGCCGTCTCAGCCTTTAAGAACTGCAGGAGACTCGTAGAGGACAAAAACCAGCATGACAGAAGAGAGAAAAAAGGAGGAAGTAGAAGAAGGGCAGTGTCAGGTTTATTTTCCAACTGCGTGTTTGCATTATTTTGTGTACGCTTTTTGATGAGGCGTTTTTTTTTTTTTTTTTTTNTTTTTTTTTTTTTTTTTCAGGATTATCAGTATACTGACACAAATCCTGCTGATTTCAAAACACTATTTAATATGATATGCAAACAGGTTTTGAATGAATACAGGTTAGGGACCAAGTTTTAAATAGAGGCATAATCATGTTTACAAGTATTAACATCAATCAAATCAGGCTGTCAGGTGGACGGTTTATTATCTGTGTCTTAACTCATATTCCTGTTTAAAGAAACACTTAAATCACTGCTGACATGGGCAGATGTCCTCTTAGTCCACACAAACATACGCAGATGTTAATCGTGTACTTGCAGACGTACATGCACACAAAAAACCCACGAGTCATCCTGATGGTGCTGCGAGTACAGATGGTTTTATATACAGTATATTCAAAGGCGAGCACACATACATGCACACAAACGTGTGCACACACACTATTAGAGACATCACCACCAGTGTTCCTGCAGGTGGTCCATCATCACGGCAGGCTGTATGTCAGACTGACATCCTGATGCTGATTGTTTATGGCGTTAGCCAGCCACAGGAAGCTTCAGGGGCCTCCAAGGGCCACACACTCTCATTTTGGATGACATCACTGGCTCTGACCTCGGAGGCAGGGCATCGCCACAGGCAGGAAGTGTCTCATTTGATAGAATAAGGAAGAGTTATTATTTACCACTCAAAGCCATTTAACGTATTTATGTCTGTGTCACATTTTGTTCGGGAATCTGAAGCAGTTTGATCACAAGCTTTTTCGACCGGTTCATTTAGTCCACATTTACAGCAAGCAGTGATGTGGAAATAGTTAAAGACACGATGGTCCAGTCGTGACAAGGTCAGTGTGACACAAAATCAGCATAAGTGGAGAAAATGACGGTGCAGCTGGATTATTACTGCCAAATTACAGATTTGGTTTATTTTGCTTATTCAGTTTTTCCCCCAAAGTGACCCCTCCTGCTTGGATGGAGACAGAGGGGAAATCCAAAGATGCAGATGATCTGTAATTGATGATGTCTGGAGGACAGGATAGATTATTCCTCTTCAGATTTATGGTGTCTGAGGAAGAACCCCATTTCTGAGCTGGTGATTATTGCTGCAGGGCTCGGCAGGTTCTTCACATGTGTTTGTGTGTGCTGGTGTGTGTGCGTGTGTGTATTTTTCAGGACTCAGCACCCTGAGACTGATGTGCCTTGTGTGTAATAAAGAAGCGATATAATGAGATGCCTAACTTTCCCTGTTTGAATGATATTTTACATTAAAAATGTAAATTAAAAAGTCCCCCCTCACCACATCCCAAACCCCCCTCTCCTCATCACATGTCCAAAACAATTTTCTGCATGGCTCCTTTGCTGTAGTGGAATAAAATTTGAATGTGTGTGTGTGTGTGTGTGTGTGTCCGTCCTGGTCTGAACCCTAACTGATTGTGATTGCATTTCCATCGGATTTTCTCTGGCAAGAAGGCGAGCAGAACCCAGACGGAGAAATGGGATCAGAGAGGGAAACTCATCTCCCATTCCCAGACACAGTCCCTTCCAGAGTGTGTGGTCACACGACACACACACACACACACACACACATGCACGCATGCACACACGCACACACACGGNTCCCAGACACAGTCCCTTCCAGAGTGTGTGGTCACACGACACACACACACACACACACACACGCACGCACGCACACACGCACACACACGGTGTCTTCTATTACTTGGGGTATTAGCATCACTAATGAGGTGTGTGAGAGAGGGACAGAGATGGAACAACTGGAAGAAGAAAAGAAGGTGGATCAAACAGAGTGAAAAGGGAAGAACATCAGAAGAAACGGCAAGAAAGAGAGAGAAGAAAGAGTCAGCAGAAATTTATTGGAAGAGAAGAAAGTGTGAGTGAAAGTTGGTAAAAGAGAAAAGAATGGTGGGAGGGGAATGGGAGGAAGGAGGAGTTATTTATGAAAGGTGGAGTGTGAACTGAAAAGTGGCATTTTTCTCATGCAAAACCATCTGTTCCGTGGTCAGGTGGTGTGTGTGTGTTTGTGTGTGTGTGTGTGTGTGTGTATGTGCATGTGTATTACTTAAAGCTACTTGTTTCAAGTGACTAATGAGGCGTACCCAAGAAGACTCCTCATACATGCACACCACATCATTCTTCATGAGGCAGTAGTGACCATCTGCAGGAGATGTTATAACACATGTACACACATGCACATATTATCACACACGTATGTGATGTATGCATCCAGTGTGTGGTAATCCATGAGAAATTCATGATTTATTGAGAGGAATGTGAGGATATCCTTACTTATTAATGAAATGCTTACGCTCAACCTTCCATTCTGTCTCACACATAGTGTGCATGCATGCATGTGTGTGTGTGTGTGTGTGTGTGTGTGTGTGTGTGCAAGGTCAGACTCTATTTTAGAGGAGTTATGCCCACTGGACACCTGTTTGTGTTGTGATAACCCAACATTGACAAGCTTATTGTTCCAATTGCTGCCTACACTATAATTCGCCATACAATTCATAACCCACAAGTGATTTCTCTGTGTGGGTGGGTGTATGTTTGTGTGTGTGTGTGATTTTTTTTTTTTTTTACCCCAGATAGCATCTTTGCTTGAGATAAGCCTATTGTTCTTGCCTCTAACCACTGTTACCCTGTTGTAGGGGAAAAGTGTTTCACAGCTTCAGTACAAAACTCAGATTCATTCTGTAGCCTATCCCTCTCTCTTTCTCTCCCTCTCCCTCTCTCTCTCCCCTTACATCCATCCACTTTCCACATTCGCTTTCCATCTGGCACCCCTCTAACTTTTTTCTGCTGTCCTACCTCATTTGTGCAATCACTCTTTTCTTTTTATTCTTTCCCCCCTTCCTCCTCTTCCTGCGCTCTCCCTTTTGTCTGTCATAGTTGGATACAGCAGAATCATTTGGTGCTTTAGTCTACAGCTAGCAGCCTCTCGCTGAGATAGATGCCATCCTATGAAAGACATTTGTTTCCTTTACTGTCACTGTGCAATAATCAGCCACTCTAACGTAATCAACATATTGCCCTTGCGGTAAATACAGCTGAGCAAGTGGGTCCACGCACATTTTTGTGTGGGCATGTGGGTTTGTGTGTGTGTGTGTGTGTGTGTGTGTGTGTGTGTGCGTGTAGGTGGGTGGGGACTAGAGGTGTTTTTGTGTTAATATTCTTGTGCTTTATGAATCTTAGTGTGCATGTGTACCTGCACTTTTGGGGTTTGCATGTGTGTGTTTGTGCGCGCGTGCATTTTTTTTTTATGCGGTGTACAAATTCGGATTCTCATGCATACGTGTGCCATGTGACAGAGAGAGATGATTCTTGGTGAAAAAGCAGTTTGTTAGCGAATTAGAGTTAATTAGCCAACTTTCAGTTCCCAATGCTGTAATTGGGCCCATTTCTCTCTGTTTCCTCCAGCTGGCTTCTCTCATCCACTGCAGAGAAAAGAGGGGAGAGGAGGAGGAGGGCTGGGTTGAAGGGGTGCGGGGGGTNGCAGGGGGTGCATTACATGTCTGTAGGGGTCTGTGGAGTGCAAGCGAACCTACCCCCTGGGGATAAGAACCACTTGCACTGGGGAATGAGACAGGGAGAAGTATTAACTGAGAGATAATGACGAAAGGAAGGCTAATGGGAACGAAAATGCAAAAAGAAAGTGCGAGATGAGGGCGGAGAGGAAGTGGAGAGGGGTAAAGTGGAGGGGGGGGATTGTGACAGAAATGTTGAAGGATGAGAAGCGAGGCGGTGAAATCATGAGCCATTACAAACTGCGGTAGCGGGATAGACCACGGTACAACGGGTAAAACCGAGCGCCGCACATGGAGTGAGCATGTTCGAGTCCGGCTCTCGGACTTTCTCGCTCTTTACCCGCGCTCTTTCCGGTCCTTGCCACCTCTCTGCACTTAATAAACCCAGAAACACCGTGAAGCTAATGTTTAAACGGAGAGACACTGCAGGGTTTGGCTGAGAAAAACAATATGTAAAAATAGTGAGGGGTAGCAGAACGGGAGTAGTGGGGCAAAGAAGGAGTGATGAAAGAGGCGAGCAGACCCTTTCTTGGTGCTGCAGCATGATGATCAGTAGAGACTAATGAAGGTGCAGATGTCCCACAGGAGTCCCGCACACTCTTGACGACCACTGGGAATGGCAATTAATGCACGTTGTACTGGAGGAGGATGCATTTACCCACACAAGCTGGAATACACACATTCACACACTCAATTTACATAAAATGTACCACAGGCCCACTTGCCAGAGTCTATACTCACATACAAGCAGCATATGGTGCATTCACCCATACTGTACAGATTATCAGATTACATCAGATTATATAATATAATTGCCTACCAGAGAACGCACTAGACACAAGAGCACAGTGTACCAGTGATTCCGACATTGTGCACGTAACCACACAGAACCCGTAACAGCATACCCCTCATTTTTAATATAGATCCACGACAGAATGGAGGCTGTTCTCCCTGTAGTGTTGCCCTACATTTCACATAAACCCCTCGTATCTGAATCTCTATTCACAGCCTTTCCTCTCTTTACGTTGTTTATTTAACCATTATTTAACCAGATAAAACTCATTGAGATTTAAAATCTCTTTTCCAAGAGCGATCTGGCCAAGACGGCTTCTGCAACACAGATACATAGAATACCAATCAAACATTTACAATATCAACACAATTCAAAACAAATAATTCAATGCAATAACTCACAACATGATTAAAAACATTGACATTTTCCAAGATTAGTCATTTCTTGTTCTTTTAAAACCGATCTGAACTCACCAAGGGTGATAGCTTCAGACAGACCTAACTCCTTCTGTAACATATTCCAGGTGGCAGGAGCAGAGAACTTAAAGGCTTTTTTTGCCAAGCTCGGTTCTTACACGAGGAACAGAAAACTGAATAAAATCATTTGAACCAGGCCATACTGGGTATTTTATTGGTATTTTAATTCCTGTCAGTCTGTTGCACAAGTTGAGATGCGAGATAGAGTGTGAGTGGGATACAGGCTCAGCTGGATGGCCTCTGCACTGTGGATTAACAGGAGCCGAACGGCGTTATGTGCATATAGAACAGTTACTACGCTATGTAAAGATGAAAGGATAAACTGCTGAGACATGAAATAAAGAGGAGAAATACAGGAAAAATGGACATGGAAGAGAACGAGATTTACAAGCGTGTGGAAAAAGTGAAGCATTTGTGCGTGAACAAGTTAGTGCGTGTCTGTGTGTCTTTGCAAATGCTATACGCCTCGGCCTGCCCTCTGCTGAGATAAAAGCATCTGCCTCTGTACCACCGGCCTAATGGCACTACAAGACTGAAGCTGACACGTGCTTGGAGAAGGAGATGGAGAGGGTGTTGCAGAAATGAAGGGAGGATGACGTCAATAGCCTCCCTGGCATTTAAACTGCAGGAGGTGGAAAATGGGCTTCCTGTGTTCCACCTCAACCTCTCGTAGCTGCTGAGAAAGGGAGAAACTTTTCTGTTCTTTTCTATTTGTCCGCTTCTTTATCTATTGAAATTACCTTGACCTTTGCATATGTCAATTGAAATGCGTCTTTCCTCCCCCTCATCTTTCATTCTGCTTTGTGCTTGGCGCCATTACCTACTTGCTGCCCATTGAGACAGATTTTCTTTTTGGCTATATGCATTAAAAACAAGATGAAAATATTTCTGTTCACAGAGCCTACCATCTCTGATCTGCTACAAAGGAGCAAATAAACGCAAAAGTTACAAGCCAAGGTTCTGTATTCAGGTGTTTTGACCCATAACTCAAATGTTCATCTTCACAATTCCTCAGTCGTAAAAGGATGTTCGCTAGTTATTTACTTTTAGCAAGGACATGTAGTTTATCACAAAGGATAGAATAGGAGCATTTCTTTAAAAACAGAACAATGGATGTGCACACACACACACACACACACACACACACACACACACACACAAGCTTCCACTGATAGTTTAGCATCAGACAGCAGAGGTGCGATCAGTTGTAGTTAAGGAGGAGGGGTCTTAGTTACCTCTAGGTTAATGATCCTCATTAATATGCGCTAATATACCCCAGGTCATACAGTAATTAAAAATCTCATCCGACGCTTTCAGCTTAAACTGACTGACTTGGCTTCATCCTACAAAGATTAGCATTTATTATTTGTCTCCAAGGTCTGTAGTTCACAGTGAGAGGGAGAGACTAATAGCCTGATGTTGAACATTTGACTGGGCTGTCTGTCTCCTCTTGTGCTTAGTACAGTGTTTTGCCTCTGCTTGGTTGGGCACAACTGTTTATGAGCTGAATGGGTTTGCAGGTTGTGCCTTAGAGAGTTGCATCACATTTGCGAGAGAGTGTTTATGCAGATTGCGCGCACACAAACACGCACTCCGGAGTACACACTGCAGCTTACACCTACATGCACAACTGTATGTGAAATCCATCAGCATGGGGACTTTCATATTCCTCTGAGTCAGCTGATGCAAGTTGAGCTAATTCTATGACTGGATGATGATTGTTATGATTGTGTATTTTTGCAAAAATATAAATATGAGTGTGTGCATGCGAGCATGGTGTGTGTTTGTGCATGTGCGTGCAGATGCTTTTTATTTTGCATTTTCTCTTCATCAACACAGAAACCACATCAGACAGGTTTTCCGCTGAAGTGGGCCTCAGAGTCCTATGATTCAACCTATTACTGTTGCATACACATACACATGTGCACACAAATACACACACAGCCACTCAGCCATCCATGACCAAAGCAGAAGCTACTTCAAAGGGCCCAGGCATGCATGGTAATCTCCCATTACCTCTCTCCACTCACATCTCTGCACATTCACAAATACAAACTCACATTCCTTGGGGAAGTTGGGAGATAGAGGTTCAGATTTATATCATGAACATGCAGACAAACTTCCACTGCACATTTCATTCTGTTTGCACTCATAGTCACCATGTAATTACCTTCTGATGTAGTAAGCCAGCAGTTTATACCACAGTCAACAACTATGATGGCCTCCTAAGCGCATCCAGCAAGTGAAGTAAAGCCCAAAAGCCACTGTTCAGTGGTGGGATTTGTCTCAGATCAGTAAGATCAGTGATGCTGAAAGAGAAAAACACCTCTAATGAAATCACACTTTTACAAAATTACACTTTCTATTAATGGGCCACAATTACACTTCAACTGTGAAAATAAATAAGGCACCTGCTACTTATAAATAGCTAATTTAAAAATCTCTTTTCACGGGAAGTTTTGAAAAGATGATGCAATAGTTGTCATTGCATTAAAAAGAAATTAAAAAAAACAAAACAAATGAGGGTGAGTGACATTAATGCTAAATTTTACACCAACAGGTACAAGTGGATAAATTTTGATGTTTTTCTCACATGTACACAGTAAATTTTGCTGTGTTGAATTAACACTAAAAGAGATGAATGGGACCAAATAGGCTCAGGCCTATCGTTAAATTAACTCTTATAGTGTTAATTCAACACAGCAAAATTTACTGTGTAGCGGATATATCGGATGCATGTTTTGAACATTTAAACTGTAAAAAAAAAAGCACGTGAAATCATACAGAATCATATATAATCACATATGAATGGCATAGCATTGATGCACATGCCCAAGCTGTGACAAGTGCTCTAATCAGGCTTTCCTGTTTGAAAATGTAACTGTGTACATTAAAAGATGCTTTAGAAAGCCACAGCTTGTAAAATTATTTCTGTATTTGCATTTTGATTTCCTCTCTCAGAAAATAAACCCTTTTTTGCGCATTCCAGATGTTTCAAGTCTAAACCTTGCAAACACATCTGATATGGGCTGTTTAAAAAAGAAGACATAAAGAGGCTATTAAATAATTTGATTTAGGGGGAAAAATCTGAATTGGGCATCAAGCCTTGTGGTACAAACATAGCAGAAATGATGCATCAAAATGTAGATGCTTAATAAAAATCATCATAGTGCATTGCCTTATTCAGCTTTATTGACCCCATATAGCCACAAATCTCCCATTGTCTTGATTAGTTTTTGTTTTTATTGATAATTGACTCCTTCCCTTGGCTACTGTTTTGCTGTCACTGGAAATTTTACAAAACAATTTTATATATATTTTTGTCTCCCACACAGTGACCTTTTGATAAGTACTAATGCGCAAATGTGCTTGTGCTTTTAGGAGGCTGATAACTTTCCACATAACGCTGATGCTCACAAATTGCGTGAACCTTAGTCAGTGAACCTTACGAATGCGTAATCAACCACAATTATCGTATCTCTTCCAATTGTTTGCACGATCCTCCCTCAAATGCTCATGCATAAATTAAAGAGGCAAATTTCACTGATTACACACAAAGTGCAATGGAAGACAAGCAAAGAGGGCTTCCACGTTGGTGTGCCTTTCTGATATATAACACACATCTCCAGGGGCTGAATACATCGTAAATGAGGTGCAAACGGCTTAGTAAATTTGGCTCAGTATGTGGAGATTCCAGACTGTTCACCTTGAGAGGATGCAATGCCAAACATGAAGCTAGTAGAGGAAATATATTGTGGCCTACTGCCTTCTTCAGTTCTTCATCGTTTTTTGTTTTTTTTTTTTCTTTTCACTGTTCCTATAAATAGAGGCCACAGAACATCAAAGGGTTCATTCAGCAACAGGCCTCAGCAATGTCATTACCCACAGGCTCTAAACGCATCACTCCTCTTTCGTCGGATCTGGATGCAGTGGATACCCACTGCTGAATCAGCCGCTGAAACTGTCTCAGATGTGCTTACGCTCCAAATAATATAACAACACACAAAGAGCTTTCTTTTAAATTGATTTTATTCACGACGTTATAATACAACGCAGTAACTCTCATTCCACAAGGTCGCAAACCTGCAGATCTGTGCACCAAACAAATCTGGATCACTTTCCATCTCCTTTGTATCCCTTCAGTTCTTTTCTCTCATTCAAATCTCTCCTTAATTTTTCTATTTGTTTTTTTAGCTGTTTTCTTTTCTGTGTTTTTTCCTTTTTTTTCTTTCTTTTTTTTTTTTTTTTTTTTTTTTACAGTACTGGATTGTCATAGCAACCAGCAATTGCTGGCTGGTTTTGTGGAGCCTTGCTTTGTTGAATACGTATTTGTTTTGGCACCTGTATGTGGTGCATGGGGTGTGTGTGNGGAGCCTTGCTTTGTTGAATACGTATTTGTTTTGGCACCTGTATGTGGTGCATGGGGTGTGTGTGTGTGTGTGTGTGTGTGCCTGTGTGTCTGTGTGCAAGTTTTCATGCCTGTTCATACCAATAATTTTGTCAATTCTTCACGACTTTCATTTTTCAGACATTCCTAAAATGCTAATTCAATTCCTGTTCTGTTAAAGTGAAAGTACATTTTCTTACTATAAAATGATCGTGTATGGTAGGCATTAGTACACTTGAGTGTTGTGGATGGTATATACATTTAATTTTAGGTTTGATGTCTCGCATCAATATTCATAAAGAGGTTTGTTTTGACAGAAAATATACCCTCAGCAAAACTCTGTTTTAGCTGCCAAATCGTAAATATTTAGTCAACATTAATAATTACACAAAGCTGTTTTTCCTCCATAAATTTAATATTTACCTCATCTTTTCACATGACGAGCAGGTGAAAATGGGATCTCTGAAATCGGGTTTGTGCTGTTAACAGATATTCTAATTTGCACTGAAGGAATATAATCCTTTCATAATTCGTGTCAGCAACATGTACTCTGCTTTTCACAGTTTATGCTTATGTCAAAGATTTTCTCCAAATGATTCAGCAGCATGTCAGAATGTAAGAACAGCTCCCGCAGCATTTTACCCTGCTGATTTCTGTACTACATCTAAAACGCTCTCTATAGTCAGGGTAACAAACAGTCAAATATTGGATCATCCACATACAATAAATGCAAGAAGGTCTTTCCAAAGCTCCAGCGGGATTTTCTTTTGTCCTCCTCTAAGTGCCAAGATGAAGTGCTATCTCTGATCATTGGAGATCTGCACATGTCACTCTGAACCCTTTCCTCAAGTGAGAAAATATGAAAACACTGAAAAACTTTAGTTTGACCCTTTAATTTACTAAATGTTGTGCAGTTGCTGTGATTGTATTTTATCATTTGAATAACACATTACGTTATTTACGTTCTGTTGTGGTGAGTGGTTGATTGATTTTTTTATGGTTTTTGTATAGCATTACAATTTCTTGTGCACTCCTGTTTCGTAATTATTTGGGTCTTTTTTCTGCCCTGAAGTTTAAAAAGACATCATATTTTGGAAATGTGACATCCACAATATTATAAATATCTAAAGTATCTAAATATTATAAATATCTAAAGAATAGATATTAGTCATAAACAGGCCCCTACTTGTCAAAATAATTAGGTCAAATTATTATTTTCTGAAAATAAAGAATTCAGGCTCTATCAGGAAGACATACAGGTTGATTTTGTGTTCAAAGTGGAAAAAAAAAACTCCTTCTTTTCTCTCACTCCATCTTTCTTTCATTCAGCCTCGTTCATTTGCAGCCTCTCAGACAACAGAAACAGATTTATCTATGGACAGTAAGGCTGATTCTCACGTAGACTCAGATAAAATGAAAGTCATTGTATGTCCTTTTAATAATTTGATAATATTTTTTCTGATGACACATTAAAAATAGGTCCAGTACATTCTTTGACAGTTTGTTCATGATATTTGTGCTGTGAATAAATTTTTCAAATGCTCAGACAACCATATATGGCAAAAATTATTTGCTTTGTACAGTGGGATCCAAAAGTCTGAGACCACATGGAAAATCTGTGATGTTTTCCATATAAATCTGGAAATAATCAGAAAGTCTGACATCACAAGAAGCTCTTTGGAACATTACCAAATCATGCTGGGATAACTTGGGTCATCAGATTTTTACAGACTTGTGGAGTCCATGCCAGCTGGAGTGATGCTGTCATTAAAGCAAAAAGGGGGGAATACCCAATACCAAGATATTCTGACATTCATGGACATTTTTCAAAGATTCAGCTTTTCACTCAAATTGTTAAGATGATATTATCATTTGTAATGAAAAAAATCTTTTATTAAATTCAAAAAGAATGCAAAATTGAAGCATTTTCGCAGTGGTCTCAGACTTTTGGCCCCAGTGTATGTCTATTTGGTTGTTGTCGCTGGCATGGAATCAAAAGCATTATTTCAAGTTTTGTTTTAAAAAAAAACAAAAAACCACATCCCCCAGCTCCACCTCCGGCATGGGTTGTCCCGTTTTTCTCCCCCCCTTTCCATCTGCTCATCCTGTCACACAGACATTTCCTCCTCCGCACATCTCTTCCATTCAGCTGTTACAGAGCATGTTCAGAGGTAATGGAAGACTGAGAGGACGTCTGTCTATCTCTCTGCACCTGGGTTTGGGCTTTGTGCGTGTGCAGATGCGCGTGTGTGTCTTTGAGTGTACATGTACGGGTATCCATGCGATGTTTGCATTTGCGGGGGAGGAGGAGGCTATTTATTTTGATTGTTTTCAATGAGGGTCCAATATGTAGAATCCATAACAATACCATCAATCCACAAAAGCAGCAACAACATGGATGTAATTTATATGGTAATGCAGCCGTCCATGGTTGCCCCAAGTTACGCGGTGGACATCTCTGACAATGGACAGCGTGAGTGTGCTGTAGCATCCTAATGCTATGTATAGCCACGGACACGCTCACCAGCAACAAGGAGGCATGTTTCAATTAGCAGAGGCGAATGGGTGCTGGATTGCGTTTTGTGTGTGGGTCAGAGGATCAAGTGTGTTGCTCTGTGTCAGCTTGTGGCTGTCCTCAACTCTCAATATAAAAACAGCCACTTGAGTGATAATTTGTTGGGAATGCTAAGAGATTTTTCCGATGTTCAGTGAGAATACATGCTGTGGGTTTTCCCTCTACATTCCAGCACCCAGTTGAGTACGTTCCGCTCCCTGCTTTATGTGATTTAATGTTTTTTTTAGTCATCATACAGTAGAATCATATCTGTCAAAAGTGTGTTGAATTTACTCTCCTTCGCTGTTATTTCTTCAGCTGCACCAAAAGTTTCAAGCTAAATTAGGAGCTACTTTACCCGGAACTACATGGTTCCTACAGCGAGTTCCTGGGTTGGCATCATGCTTAGAACACTGTGAAGATTATGGAAATTACAGCAAGTGACAACGCAACAACCACATCATTCGCAAAACACAAATGCCATAGTCATTACAGTATGTCAAACCAGCACACCAACGGTAGCAGATTATATGCTGCTTGCTGTCCCAGAACAGAACCTGCTGTGTCGTAGCACTTACTGCTCCGTCTGTTGAAGCCACTGCGATTACTACAATTGCTGTATTTATTAAGCCTTGTTTTATTATTGATTTTTTTTTCTCAGCGCTGCTTTACATTATGAGTGATTCCAGGTTTCCAATAAATAGCGAGATCTTTTTGTGTTGCTTTGTACAAAAACAAGCTGCAGTAAATGCATGCATTTTAAAATAGCGGTTCATTTGTGGAGGCTGGAGTTTAACCAGTGGGCGATGTTCAGTCTTACGAGTTCCACCCAGCAGCTCCTAAACCAGGGTTCCCCAACTAGTTTTCCCCAAGGGCAAAATTATGTCAAGCATGTCAAGCCAAGGGCCGGATCACCATCATTGGTAATAACATCACCGTCATTGGTAATAACAACGGAAAACAATTTTCTAGTTTTTATTTATTTTTAAACGTAACCCTTTACAACCGGAGCGGCCCGGCACTGGGCCCAGCACTTCCGTTGTAGCATTTGTGGTGTTTTATAATCACCATTTCTTAATAAAATGGAGATATATGAGTATCTACGGAAAGCTTAGATTCTCCCAAACAAAATAAGCCCAAACATGACATTTTATGACCACACAATCCCGAGATAAATGTAACTAAAGCACAAGATAGCCTCCAAGCTAAAATCTAGCTTCGTTGCATCTCAATGATATAACTTCCGAGGGCAGTCTAAAATTTAAAATCCCTCTCTGTGATTCAACAGTAGACTAGCAGAGGATTTGATTGATGGGTCAGTGGTCCTATCAACTTTTACATAGAGCATGGCAACAGGCATGCATTCCCAGTGCATAATACTGTATGTGTGTACTATTCCACTGACAGACTGGAGACCGTGTGCTTGTCCCTATGTAGCGTTCACTATGTTTTATAATCGCCATTTTTCAATAAAATGGCGATATACGAATATGTATGGAAAAGCTTAGCTTCTCCTGAACAAAATGAGCCCAAGCATGACATTTTATGACTACGCAATCCCAAGGTAAGTGCAACTAAAGTACAAGATTTTTTATTTATTTATTTATTTTTGGAGAAGTCATTTGAGGACCGGATCCCTGTCCTAAACCGTCACAGAGTATCTGCCCTGGAATGAAAAATGGTTCAGGAAGTGTAGTTCCAGGACCAAAATGGATCCTGGTTCCTTGGTGTAAAATGAAGGAAAAATTCCTGAATTCCTGAAAATTTTCCTTGTTCCTAAAAAAGGTTCCTGCAGTGCGAAAGAGACTTTTTCACCACTACATCCTTGTAATTTTCTAAGTATGATCCAGATTAGAACCACAACACTGTCAATTCAGTTCACCATTTCTTTACCTTCAAAGCTCTGTAATATTAATAGGTAATTGGTCTCCATTATTCCTGTACACTCGATGATATCTGAAGGTCAAGGGATATTGTTATAAAGGGACTAATCATAAGAATCCATTAGTTCTGAATGGCCTCACAATCACTGAGTGCAATCTTTGAAAGGCTTCATTTAGCGATTGAAAAGAACCTATCAAGGCTAAGGTCTTCTGATGTTTGCTTTCTTTATCTTTTCATCTAGTTGTTTCTTTTCAGATAATTCTGTTTCAGATAATTCTTTAAGTGCAAATGGCTGCACTTTGCTTTCATCTCCATTCATCTTATTCTTAATTGTAGATATAGTATTAAAAAGAAAACGTGCGCAGCGCTAGCCCAATTCCCAGCTTTACTTCTTTTATTCTATATTCCAGCTGGAAAGGGCCTTTAGCCTTGTCTGGAGGCTGTTTGTTCGTGGAGGTTTCTACTTGGGAAGAGAGCCCCTGCAGTTTTACAGCGATGGAGTGATGTACACAAGATAAAGGAGGGAAAGGAGTGAGAGAGAGAATCCAGACATTCTGTCACATCAAAGAGAAGTTACAAAGAGCCAGAGATACAGTCATTCCTTTAAGCCATGAAAGCCCGAGTTTATTAATTAAATTACTTCTGTTGCATCATATTTTCCCCCTTCATTCTTTACTCATTTTATCACTCGTTTTCTGATTAAAACAAGGAAAAATGGTAGTTGTAGGAGTTCTGGTTTGAAGTACCAGCCACATTAACTCAGGCTATTCCTAGATACATCACGAAGCCATTTGTTACACACACACACGCACACATTTGGACAACAGGTGTGCTTCTTGTCATAGTCAAGCTTCATGGGAAATATCAAAAAGGAGTGAATAAGACGAAAATGGAGGCAGATTTGAAAAAGAAGGAAGGAGGAGCAGGAAGGAGTAGACAGAGGAGACAGGCTGCACTGTATAGATAAAGAGAGAAAAGGGCCTATTGTGTCAGCAGCTGTCATTACTAAATAGCCCTCAGATCACTGTCAGACACCATCATACATACACACACGTATACACGCACACATACTCACACACACACATGCATACTGACTGACAGCTCCCCCTCAGTCCAACATCTGTGCTGACAGCAGCCATGGTAATGAGTCTCTGCATGTGCCAGCATGGATGTGTTGCTCTCGCTTCTTCTTTTTCCTCTCTTTTCTGTGTACCGCTCATTCAGTCATTTCACATCTCCCCCGTCTTTTTGTTTCCTCATTCTTGCCCTTATTTTCATTCATCTTAATATAAGTGCGTGCTGATTGACTTAGCGGTGTGAACCATATGACTGCTGTATAAACGAGAAGAGAGTCGGGTCTGCGGCGTGGAGCGGCTTTGCCTCACAGGAGCGTTTGCATTGGTTGTGAGGTAGAGCCGCGTGTTCTGTGGCGTCGCATCTGATCCATCCAGGTGTGCTGTATTTCACGTAGAGGTGTGGAAGAAGAGAGGGATGAAAGAAGGGAGAGATGAAGAGATGATGAATGGCTCTCGTTAGAGGGGTAATTTGTCTCTCCTTGTCTGACTGGGCTCCAGCTGTCGCTCCATCCCTCGCTCCACTCCACTCTCCTCGGCCTACCGCTCCTCACCTCAGCCAGATGGGTGGACGGATGGACAGAGAGAGGCAGGGGGAGGGAGGGATGGAAATAGAGACAAGGACGGTGAGAGGAGAGGTGTCAGGTATTGGAGAGGAGAAAGGAGAGGAGTCATCTTGAGCTAATTCCTACACTTGCCACGCTTCCACGCACTCACACAACAAATTGACGATAATTGTGTTTTTTACCTTGTGATAAGATTAGCGAGGGAATTCGCTAATGCCTTTAATATAGTCATACAGTCATAAGATGCGTAGTTTTCCCTCGTGATACACTTATTTTTCACACTAATCAACACTTGTGAGAGAACTGTAGCTTCTGAGAGCGAGAGACGGCCACCGAGAGGGAAAGGATTGAGAGATGTGTGCAGATGGTCAGGGAGGCGGTTGAAGGATGGCAATGAAGAAATCATCAAGAGAACCACATGAGCTCATTGCCAAGTCTTTGTTCTAATAACACAAAGCAATTTCCACTGACCTTTCTAGAAATGTAACAGGCAGAAATGACTGAGTTAAGGATGCCCCACAGCATAATTGCTTAAGAGATTAAAGTTCCTTTAATTGCTTTTGGCCAACTAGTGCAATTTTTCCTTTTTTGTAATTAAAGTGATTTAAAATATTAATAATGCCGTTCGTATGCACAGTCTGACACACACACATTAATGCACCCTAAATAAAAAAAAAAAAAAAAAAAAAAANAAATCATGCAACAGCAGTAAAGCAGTCGTAAAGGTGTGCTACACACACACACACACACACACACTTTCACACACATCTACACAGCCTGCAGACACATTTGATGGCTGTTGTCAGCAATAGCCTCATTAAAGAGCTTGTGGAATATGTAAATAGGTAGAACCCTTCTCACCATCAATTGAAGTGAGTGATCGATCCTTTTAGATCAATCGTTTTGTGTGTGGGTGCGGGTATCCATGGTTTATTCCTTCTTTATCTCTTCATTCCTTTTTTTTTCCTGTGTTCCATCTTCCGCTTTTCAGTCCCCCACTCCTTGCCTTTTCTCTCCCTAATTACTGCTCTCTATTGCTTTTTTACTTGTTTTTTATCGGCAATAAGTTTTGCCAGCTCATACTTTCCAGCCTGTCATCTTTTCTCTGCCCTCTGTTCTTCTATTCATCTCTCTTCTGATGGCCATTCCCCTAGTTACCCCCCATGACCTTGCTGCCTCTCTCTCCATCAGTCTCTCAGTGTCACTCCCTTCCTTTCTCTTTTTCCCTTCCTGTCAGCCACAGTGTTTGCTTTGCCATTGTTTATCCATTTCTTTCCGTTTGCTCTGATGAGATTGACCAGACACACACATACACGCAAACATGCGCGCACATACCTAAACAGAAGACAAGGCTGGCATCTCTCTGGGGTGTAGTTAACGTGGGGCTGCAGATCGATCCTAGCTCTGGTTTCCATGACGCAAAGCTTGATGCTGGAGCAGCTCGGACAGCAGGACAGACGCGTCAAATATGTCTCCATATAACTCGCATGCCACCTAGACTTGTTTTTTTCCCCTTAATGCAAAAATGAAAGCATATCATTTTGAGGCACATTCACCAAAATCTGTGTAACCACTTTGTTTCTTAAAGCTCGATATGATATCTACATTGATCATTCCCCTGCTTCTCTCAGCTACTATTTCCCTGATGCAAGCATTATTGCATTGTTGAAAGTTGTTCATCTATCATTGCCTTTGCACATTTTGATTTCTATCAATACAGTGTGATGGGTAGGTGAACGCTGTCAAATTATAATTACACCTTTTTTCTTTGGATGCTGAAAGAAGTGTCAGTAAGAAAAGGGAAAAACTAATATTTGATGAATGAATCCTCACCTATTTATTCTCCTTTTCTTCAAATCCCACAGCATATTCTTCCGCTTTTCTCCCTCTGTTCCTGCCATTTCTGAAAAAAGCAACATAAGATGAACGAAGAAGTGACTTTCCTTCAAAACCATGAAATTCTGCGCGCTGTTCTCTGTTATCCTCATAAACCTTTCATAGGTGAAAGAAGGAATGGATGAAGTTTGTAAAACTAGACACATGCTAGTCTATTTTTTCCCCACCTCCTACATTTTAACTTTGCTGAAGGTGAAGGACAAGATGTCCTGAGCCTGAAAAAAGAAAACGGGGTTTATTTGTAAAACTGTTTGAAGCAAACACAGCACGCGCCTAGGGCTATCATTTTAAACATGGAATCAGGAGAAAATAAGTGATTATCAGCATGTCAAAACATCTTTGCTTGACTCTCTAATTAATAATTGTAATAACTTGAGTCCTTCGGCGGATTGACTGGACTCATTGGCCTCATTCTTATCACATTGTTGATGGATTGAGCTGCAAATATGACAGACATAATTATTCTATATTTTGAGCAGTCTCTAAATAGAATTTATTAGATTTGTCTTTGTCCTTGATTCCAAACCTTTGGAGAGTAGAGTGAATTCTCTCCATCCCTCTTTTCTCTCTCTGGTGGATGGGACAGCCTGATTGTGTCCACGCGTCCCATGGCTCTTACTATTTAAAGACTTGGCTGTTAACTTTCCTTTGTCTTACACATGTAGAGGACAGTGGCACAATGATCTGATCCCACATTTGTTATGATTTATGTGTGTATTTGTGTGTGTGTGTGTGTGTGTGTGTGTGTGTGTATTAACAGTGGTAGTCTGCATCTATCTTTGCTGATTACTATGCAGAGGAACAAAATTTGTAAAAATGTAATACAGAGGTGATGTCTGTATATGAACTACTTCAAGGAAAATACCGGCGATTTTGCATGTTTGAGCCCAATATATATAACCCACGTATATGTTATTTTACTGACAACCATTTCCAAAAATATCAGTGGTAAATTTTAGAATTTTTTTTCCTACCTTCCAGACTGCCATTAGTTTCAGTTCATTTCAAAACACTATAAAAATCAACTTTTAGAGACTTGAAACACACTTGAGATAAATAATCCATCACAGCGAACACAATATACATTAAAGGACCATACCGGCCATTTTGCATATTTGAGTCTAATATATTCAATTTTCACACACATAAGGTTACTGACAGTCATTTCACAAAGCATTATTGGAACGGTAAATTAAAAAAAATTTTCCTACCTTCCAGACCACCATTGTTTTCAGTTAATTCTGGTACGCTATTAAAATCAACTTGTTGATATTTGAAATGTTCTTAGGATAGGCAATCCATCATCATGAACAAGACGTGTATTCGGTTTTTTTTGTAGAAGTTACGTAATTTTAGCGTTTAAGTGCAATAAAGAGCGTGGAGTGAATGTGGGGAATATAGTCCCAAAAGAAGACTTGTGTTTATCGAAAAATTTAAATGACCGTGACTTCATAAGGCTGCATCACTATTAGCGGGGGAAAAAATGATTTTTAAGGGTGTATCACTTGAATATTTGATTTTGAAAGATTAAGAGATTTTGCAAATATCAGGAAAGCTGAAATACGGTTTTNTGAATATTTGATTTTGAAAGATTAAGAGATTTTGCAAATATCAGGAAAGCTGAAATACGGTTTTATCATTTGGGAAATGATTGTCAGTAACATAATATGTATGACAATTGAATGTATTAGGCTCAAACATGCAAAATGGACGGTATGGTCCCTTAAGTTTTTTGTCGAAGTAATTTTATTTAACCAGTCCAACATGGAGATGCACGGAAAACAATGTATGTATCTGCCAGGGAATTAAAAACAACCGTTTCTTCCATATTCAGACACACAGCAGCAGGCGAAACATTGAATTTTAGAGAAGAGATTCAATGTGCCTTGAGCCTTCCAAAACATCTTTTTACCCTGAAAGTTCTACGTTGTATGAAGAACACTAGAGCCTTTAGAAGTTCAAATGGCCAAACTTCATTTTTTTTTCAGAAAGAGTTAAACCTGTGTAAAATCTCATTAATCATTGGGAGATGTTTGGGGTTTCTTTGTGAATCTGTCTCTATATGTTTGTGTCCAGGCTGCTCTACATTGCTATGACCTGTTACCAGTCCAACCATTGCCATCCATTTTGTTTAACACCCTCTCTCTTCCCTCTCTCTGCTCTTTCTCCGTCCATACTCCAGGTCGCCCCCTCCCTCCAACCTCTTCCTCCTCCCTGCTCCCTCCGTCCATCCCTTCCTCCTCGTCTGCTCCTCACCATCCCTCCCCCGGCCCGTCTCCACCCATCAGAGAATGCCAGGTGCCTCTGCTGGAGAAAAACTCCACCCACTCTCACCTGGAGCCCCGCCCAGATGACTCATATTTGCTCCGGGGCCAGCCCTCCTCCACGGGTAAGAGAGCTCTCCATTCATCCATCCTTTTATTCTTTCATTCCAAATTTACTTGGACATTAAGATGTCATCCATCATCTCAGTCACTGCATTACCTCATCATGTGTCCATTACCTTTGCTGATCTGATTTAGTTGTTGCTCAGCAAAATGCCGAGTGACCCTTCGCTTTCATTCAACATTACATCTTAACTATTTTGTCTCTGCATTTCTCCCAGTTAGCATTAGTTTGGAAATCAAGCAATTACATTTATTAGGGTTTAACTAATTATTGTTTGCATTACAAAAATGGTAATGGATTATTAAATTATGGATATTATGGTTTTATTACACAGCAGCTAAAAGGAGAAATAATTGGCTTGATTGTGATTCATCAGAGATATATATTTAAAAAGAATTTTAAATATTTATAATTGCTGAAGAAATCCTGTGGAGAATTATAGCTGCGTGTTAAAGAATTGTGTGAAGGAATAAACTGTTTTGCTCAATGTTCCATCATTTTGGAAAAGCATAATCAAAAAAATATAATTTAAAAAAGCACCATCTATCCCTGAACTTAAGTGTTTTTGTGGCTTGCATAACCAAATTCAAATTTTGGTGAATAATTGCTAATCTGTCAATGGATTAACGTTTGAAAGTAACCCTCCCACCTCTGTGAACTATCGCCAAAAAACAATGATGCAAGTGAAAGCAAGCCTTACCTCTGCAGACTGCAGCTTCATTGTGACTGAGTAGGTGTGTTGCTACTTATTTTGCATATGACATTAATAATCCAGCAGAAAGTGAAGGGAAAGGGGATGATAAATTTTAAGTGCCAGCTGGAGGATCAGTGGAGAAAAGACAAACTAGTTAGTTTCCCTGCTCGAAGGCTTCTCTTTCATTACTGGACACTCTCTAGTCGGCTGTTAGAGGCCTGGTGTGCTTATATCAGCACCCCGCAACTATTTTTCTCTCCTGTATTCACGTACACACACACAAACACACACACGCACGCACATGCACGAGAGATCCTCGGTGATGAGTTTGTTCATCAGCATACACATTTATTCTCAACAGTTAGAGACTCTGAGCCAGCTCTCTCCCTCTGTCTCTTTGTACCTCTCATCTTTTCTCATTTCACCCTCCTCTCTCTCTCTCTGTCTTTCTTTTTCCCCTTTTCTCCATTTCTCTCTGCATCTGTACTTGTAATCAGTAGATATATTTAGCAGAGGCCTGATGGGAGGGAGGGAGTGGGCAGAGAGAAGTCCTAATGTGATTTTTGGTGGAATACAATCTATTGTTAATGGCGTTAGGCTCTCCTTTGATCCAGTATAAATCTTCATTAGGGAAGGCCCAGGTCCCAGGTTCAAGAGCAACGTGATTAGGAGGCTTTTAAAATGACGTTACATCAGCCTTCTAATTGGTTTACTGTTTGCTGGGGCAACATCAATCATTGGCCCAGTAACCGCGCAGCAAATAAATTCACTCTGCCACTGACACCCTAATGGCAGACACTGGCAAAGAGGGAGAGTGAGACTCGCAGGCACGCACTCTCTCTTTTTCTCTCATTCTTTTTTGCATACACCCACACTTTCTGTTCTAGGCTTCTCTCAGTCTCTGCCGAGCATGTACACTCACAGAGACAAAGAAAGAAAATGACAGCGAAAAAAAGGAAAAAGAAGAAAAAGAGACTCAAAAAGGCAAATGGGAGCAGAGATAGAAAAAGCCAAAGTTTGACTTTTGAAGTTGTTTAATGAGACATCTTGCATGAAAAACTCAACAAAGAAAAAAAAAAAAAAATCNAAAAAAAAAAAAAAAATCCAAAGCGCACCAGTAAAAATAGATGGGCAAAATGACAGAAAGTGAGACAGAGACCCAGAAAGAGGCATGGGAAGCCAAAGAGACAGGGTGAATTTGAATAAAGCTGATGAGAGCTTAGAGAGTGAAAGAGCGATATTTGGATGGAAGGAAAACAACATTGAGATGAAATTGCAAATTGCCATGTTTCCCAGCCAGGACCGCCAATGTGATGGGTGCAAAGAGAGTCCTTGGCTTTGGGCGTTAAACTCTACCTAAATGAGTTTAGAGTAGCATTCTGGCATCACGTAAACTCATCCTGGCATGTAGGAAGACAGGGACAACTGTGAGGAAATAAAACACCTATAACCAGTAATTGCTTATGCATCTGTGTCAGAGTGCATGCCCATGTGTGGTGTGTGTGAGCATATGAGTGTGTTTTGTGTGGTCCTGTAGAGAGTGGACGCTGGGCAGGAAATGAACCTTACCAAGCCAGGCAGAAACTGACCACAGTGAGATAATCCTCAGGAAGCAGCATGCTGTGTGTGTTTGTGAGTCCGTGTTTTTATTGATGTGTGTCTGCGTGTGTGTCTTCATGTAAAGTAGTCCACCATTACCTAAGCTAACAGGTGGACAGACATGACTTGTGTTCTTAGTGAAGCATGACAGGTGAATGGGAACGGAACGTTGTTGCCGAGGATTGACTGGGAATTGGGTCTGCGAGTGTTTATATGGGAATACAGTCTGGCTCTGAGCACCTATCTGGAAACGCTCCCCCAGAACGCTGGGAGAGCTGAGACGGCCAAACGGAGCGTAGCTGATCGCTCCTGGAAAGAGCTAGCGTTAGCACTGTCTCTGGCCATTCATTATGCATGGGGAACGCTACGCTATTTTTAGCCCAACCTCTTCTGAAGTGGCTAGCTCTATCCTGCCAGGGAAGCCACCTCAAGTCACTGCTGATGCAATGAATGTTTAATGACATTGTTGAAACAAATCTACAGAAACAAAGACGCAACAAAGACGCATTCCCTTCTTGAGCACTAATTTCACTCTCCCTAATGGTGCTTATGTAAGGGTGGCATTTGCACAACAGTGGAATGATTCATGTGTGTGCGTGTGTGCAAAAAAGCACACATGCACTTCTGCTCATAGAGACTGTTTGTTTTTGGCTGAATTTGATGACTCTTCTCTAGCGGATTATTGCCTCCTAATTAGACAGAGATGACTAGCCAAGGCAGAGGCGGTGTGTGTGTGTGTGTGTGTGTGTGTGTGTGTGTGTTTGCGTGTCGGCATGTGGAAATGTATGCGTTTAACACAATGCCTTTATGTATTGCGTACATATGCATAAAATTAGGCGCGTGTATGTTTGAGTGAGTGTGTGTGTGCTTGTGTGTGTTGTTTTCACCTCAAGCTCTCCTTCCATTGTGTTTAGCTTCCAGCTCTGAGAAGAATGACAAAAATGAGAAGCATGTGACATTCTGGGACGGAGGACATATGAAGCAGCGGCACATGGGAATACCACCTTAAAACACAGGGTGCATAGCAATTAGCTGGGAGAATAGGTGCATAAAAAACAATGGCGGGTGGCATCATGGTTTTTAAAAGGAAGGATAGATGCGGTGGAGATATGGGGCGTGAAATAAAGTGACTGGAATGGAGGGAGAGAGAGAGAAAGAGAGACAGAACAACAGAAAACAAGAAAAAATTAAAGGACCATGCCACCATTTTGCATGTTTGAGTCTAATATGTTAAATTTTCATACACATAACGTTACTGACAGTCATTTCCCAAAGCATACTACTGGAATGGTGAATTAAAAATGTTTTTCCTACCTTCCAGATCGCCATTGGTTTCAGTTCATTCTGGTACACCATTAAAATCAACTTGTTGATACTTGAAATGTTCTTAGGATAGGTAATCCATCATCATGAACAACACATGTATTCAGGTTTTTCCAAAGTTTTGTAATTTTAGCATTTAAACGCAATAAAACGCGCGGGGTGAATGTATGTCTCCACCGGGGAATATAGTCCCAAAAGAAAACCTGTGTTTATTGAAGAATTTAACGACTGTGACTTCATGAGGCTGCGTAATTATTAGCAGGTAAAACATCTATTTTTAAGGTGGGTGTATCACTTGAATATTTGATTTTGAAAGATTAAGAGATTTTGCAAAATATCAGGAAAGCTGAAATACGGTTTTATCCTTTGGGGAATGATTGTCAGTAACATTACGTGTATGAAAATTGATTATATTAGACTCAAACATGCAAATGGGTGGTTAGAGAGAGAGAGAGAGAGAGAGAGAGAGAGAGAGAGAGGTGTGAGCTGAGCCCTGTGATGATCTCTTTTTAACTGCTGAATGAGCAATTCTATCCACACACACACACAATTCATGCCCTGTGACTTTTCTGTTAACCACAGAAAATATCAATAAGCAGTTTGCCCATTCAGGGCTAGAAAACAAACGGCCTTGGTTGGTTCCTGCTGCCAATCGGCCACACACACACACACGCACACACACACATACACACAGTGGGATTAATACGGCATGCTGAGCCCCTGCCTCTCACTGATGTGTGCATATGCAGCGTGGCAGAGGGAAGGCAGGTTAGCACAAAGGCTAATGCTCCTCTGTGAATGAGGCTCTTTTGAGTTGGCCAGCATAATGAACTTCCAGGGATTATCCCGAGCCAAACCCTTCAGCTACAGCTAGTCTCCCTCTTCAGTCGCTGGAGACCTTGGACAGAACAAAGTGGGTCAGGCTTCAACAGCAATGAGAAGTGACTGTGAAAACAAAACAGAGCGATACTGGAAAAAAAAAAAAAAAAAATNAAAAAAAAAAAAAAAAAATCTTTGCTTGATCGCTGTTTATACATTGGCAAATGAAAAAGAGAGGAAAGAAAGGAGAAAAAGATAAATGGAATAAAATGTGATCTGCTTGGCTGCTCCCTAATTGCTCCATTTCCTCGCAGGGTGTTTTGTTCTTTTATCAGAGAGGGTTCTTGGTAAAATGTTGTTCTTATTAGCCTACCTGCAGGTTGCACTCTAACAGCCGGGCCATTCATCTGACTAAGTCCATCATCCTAATTTATTGGACATTCAGACTTATTATTTCCAGCCGCACTCATACTGTGCTCTACCTCTGCACCATTGGTTAGTCAGATTTGTTTTGTTGGCTAAAATAATTTGTTTTCTCTTCGTCCTTTCAGCAGATCTGTACCTAAAAATGGCCTTGTTACTCAGCCTTGTTTCTCAGGCAGACCACAAAGCATTGTGTGTCTCAAAGGATTTTTTTTATGGATTTGAAGTCTACATGAGAATGGATTTCTTTGACATGGCTCTCCTGTGCCGTAGGAGAAAAAAGAAAGAAGGCAATTTGTCTCTGATCATAAATATTTTGTAGCATGTCTGATGAAAGTTTTTCCTTCTCATACTAAATGCTCTCTCTCTCTCTCTCTCTCTCTCTCTCTCTCTCTCNCTCTCTCTCTCTCTCTCTCCCCCCCCTCTAAAATTACTGTGTGCTTCATTGTCATGACAGAGCCCACTTGGCAAAATTACCATATTTACCAGAAATTAATAATTGATATACAGTATTCTGCAAATAGTAATTAAGAAAATAATGACAAACAAGCAAACAATTATTCTCCTACAGTTACAAACACACAACAGAAAACAGTTCTGATAGACTTTAAAGAAGCAGTGTTTTTAACAGTACTATTCTTAGAATTTATATTTTCTGACATTATCTGGTGACATATAAATTTGCTGCTAAATTATAACAGTATTTATGATGACTTTTAATTGCATACAATATTTCTTTGAGTCAGTAAGTGAGATATTAAAATCTTCATCACACAAATGGGTAGATGTGACTCTGTCTTAATAGAACAGAAAATGTTCTTATTTAACAGTTCAGTTTTTGATACATGATGATAGTGCATGTTAAGCAATGGTGTAAAACTCCTATGCATGAACAAACACACGCACACACACACATAAGGCCTGCACATAATGATTATTTCCATCATTGATTAATCTGTTGATTATTGACATCTGTCCTTTGATAACTTCAACTAAGGACTTTTTTTGTTTTACTTTATTTATTCAGGGTTATTTCACTGAGCATCAGATGCTCTTTTTCAGGAATGCCCTGCTCACACACTCACACANATTCAGGGTTATTTCACTGAGCATCAGATGCTCTTTTTCAGGAATGCCCTGCTCACACACTCACACACACATTCACACCTGGAAGTTGCCCGGTACAACCACAGACGTCTCTGCTGGCTACTGAGCAGCTCCACTGGCGCATTTGGGGGTTAGGTGTCTTGCTCAAGGGCACCTCAGTGGTGATAATTAAGGAGGGGCAGGCGCTGCTCATTTACCTCCCCAACCCAGATTTCTCCTGCCAGCTCAGGGATTGAACCTGAGCTTGCTTCTTGAACCTTTAGGCCACCACTGCCCCCCAGTGCTTTCACCGGTGTTCGTCTGTCAGCAGGATGTCTCAAAAAGTAAATGACAGATTTCACTTTAAGTTTGTAGATAGTTGAGATAATGGATGTTGATTAGATTTTGAGACAGATGCTGATCAGGATCCAGATAGAGGATTTTTTTTTTTTTTTTNAAAAAAAAAAAAAAAAAAAAAAAAAAATCAGATCAATCATAATGAAAAAAATTTAGGAGTGTGTCCTGTATCTGACTACCAAGAGGTGCAGTTTAGCCCAGATTCAGGTACTGTTCCAGATATGGTTGATTAAAATATATACTTCATGGCGATGCTGTACATTAATAAACATAACAGCCACTTCCACCAATAGTTAAGATGATGCTGATTCAGCTCTATAAACAGTTTTCACATATTTTCAACAGTAACGAATATCAATTCAGAAGAAGATGATGTTTGTGATATGCTGTAAAGTGAATTTGCATATGATAAATCTTTTTCTTACACATCTCATTTCAAGGTAATGATAGTAAACGTGTCTCTGAGCCTTCCGTGTTAATGGAGTATTCATTTAGTTAATAAAACGTCATATCTTACCAGCTTTTCAAAAATGATTATTTTAATCCCTGGAAAATGGCAAATTCTTACTTTTTAAAATTTATTCCTTCATTTTCTGATGAATTGATTAATTGACCAATCACACACAGACACACTGACAGAGATTGGTTATCATGCATACACACGCAGGCGCACACACAGCAGTTCTTTGAAAACTAGGGCTAAAGAACACGTATTCCACTTCCATAGGTGTGCCATATATTATTCATCTAGATTTGACTCATTTGATATTCAATATTTATGGCAGAAAAAGGTGGAATGCATGCATTTCTGTATGCAGATTTAACATGGACACTGTGGTGTTATACATGAAGAAAGCAGCACATATTTTTAGTGTGCATTACATGTATCCTTAGACTGTGCGTCCACGTGAGCGAGCGTGAGTTCTCCAGTATGTGGCTTTATGTTTGTGCATCGTTTCTATGTTTAAGTTAGATAAAAGTACTTATGCAAATGGGATGCAGTAGGAGCTATTTCACATTTATAGTGGCATTGCGGGAAGGGGAAGTCGAGTCAAATTTATTTATAAAGTGCTTTTAACAAACAAGTTTTTTCTGAAAGTGCTTTACATCTCCACAAAGGACACAAACAAAATGCAAATAAAAAGAAGATGAAAGCAAGAAAAAACAATCCTTAAAAAGAAATGAGGCTGGATGTGATTGGGGAGGAGGGGAATATGAAAAATACAACACTAGCTCTTTGTATAATATCCATTCACAGCCAACACACATATGCGAACGTGTGTATCTACTGTATGTATATGTGCGCGTGTGTGTGTGCATCATTCTCCCAAGAGCATCTTTGCATGTACAAACAGATGTTTTGTGTCTCTCCTGTGTAGCAGAGGTCAGCTCTCTCCACCTTTCTCTCATCTCCTTCTTCACCTCTTCTCTCCTTTCACAAGCATCTGTTCTTCATGGCTGTGTGGGTGACACCTGCGTCCCACTGGCAGTGCCGAGGAATCAGGTCACCTCCTACATGGTTGCCATTATAACTGGAGATGCATGGGAGCTCAGTGCTCCCTATCAGCTCTAAATGCACTAGGAGGAGAGAAGAGAGAGAAGGAGAAGGAGGAGGAGGAGGAGGAGGAAAAACTTGCAGAGGGAAAGTAAATTATGCAGGGGTATGATAGCATAGACACGTGCACTTTATGATTCCATATATCTGCATGACACTTCTGTATCTGTTTGTAAGCGTGTATGAAGTTGGTTCCATTTATTCCTCTCGGAAATCTCTTAAATGGAGACAGACACAATCATCGCTCCTCCTCTCAAACATCATTTCTTTTCCTTTTCTTATTTAAGATCCGACAAATGGAGGAGGGCAAGTGTGACAAAGCCATTCTTTTTTTGTTGATTTCACCCCGCATGTAAGTGTGCATATGTGCGCTTACTCTATCTTTTGATCACTATGACACAAGCAGCATGAAAAACAAGCACAGTCATTAGAACGCATTCTGTCCTCAGATGTGTAAAATAATGATGAAAGCACAATGTGTAGTATTGACTAGAAAAGGCAAAATTGTGTTGTAAAGACAGAATTCAAAGACAAATCTGTGAGTCGGTATGTTTTGCAAGTGCCGCAACATTTCCATTCAAGCAGCTTACCTTAAAATAAAGATGCAGACTCATTTGTCATGATGTTTTTAATTCGGAATGTGTGTTTTTTGATATCTGATCAGTATTGATTTCATGCACCTAATACATCTGCAAAAAAGCATGCACAAGAAGAAATGCAACTGTGTCAAGCTCTCTTATACAGTAGCTTATGGTATCTGTCTATTGATTTTTATGCCCCCCCCCCCCCNCCCCCCCCCCCCCCACACACACACACACACATATACATTCAAAATGGGCTCAAATCCCCCACTAACACATAGAGCAAAGGAGAGAGAGCGGGAGCAGAGAGAGAGAGAGATAGAAAGCTGATGTGTGAATGGGTGTTCTTGTTTGAGTCATCCGGGTTTGTTTTTCAGCTCTCTCACTCAACAGTCCATTAGCTCGGTGTTGGAAGGGCTGGTGTTGGTTTCTGGCTGACATGTTCCCCCAAGTCTGAGAGCAAGAGATGAGGGCACATGCTGTGCTGAGTGCTCTAATATCGCTCAAACACACGCAGACAGATACACACTCCCTTTGTGTTAGTTGTGAAAAAGGAACCAGGAAAGAAAGAGTGGAATAGGGAAATCAGAATGGAACAGCTGGCTGGAGAATAAGACGGACAACACTTCTAAAAATGTGAAAGGAAAATGTGAAAACATGAAAATCAAATGTAATTAGTCTTTATTTAGCTGGGGTTTCCTTTCTAAGTATTAAGTATAATAGCGTTTTTGTCCTGCATTTTGGAATTTAAGCCATCAGTATAATGTTACAATAAAGACTATTTGCATGAAATTGAATTTGTTTTCTGTTCTTCTGCCTTTCAGGGGCCTCCAACCATCACAGTCAGTCCACACTACGGCCTCCGCTGCCCCCTCCGCACAACCACCAGACCTTATCCCACCACTCTGCCAACAGCCTGAATAGAAATACCCTGAGAGGGGGACGAAACCCCATTCATGCCCCCGCCCCGGGCACTGGAGACGGGCCGACCACCCCCGAGTCGGTCCAGCTCCAGGACAGCTGGGTGCTCAACAGCAACGTCCCGCTGGAGACGAGGTTAGACTGCATTTTTCCTCAAAAAATTTCATATTTTTTTTTCTGTTTGACAGTTCACGTGATGCTGTTATGTAGGGGCATGCTCAGTAAGCACAACAGTGATATAAGCCTCAAGTAATCAATAGTAAAGATGGAAAGGTCAGAGCCGTGCTGCTTCAACAGCATTCCTGTGAGCACAGAGTGATCTCACAGAAACGCTAAGAAAAACTAAGAGCGAAAAAGAAAGGCAGAAGAAACCTAACATCTTCATAATTATGGCAGACACTCTTAGTATCACAACCTTTAACTCTGTATTACAAACTTGAACATGAACTTCTCAGAAATGTTAAGATAATTCATTTCCAAGAGACAAGGAAATTGTGTACATTTATTATTATTCACTCCGATAGAAAAGAGGAGAGACAAGCTTTGGAATGGGAATAAAATTTATTTCATTCCACAGTTCGGTTCACGGAGCAAACATAAGCATGTCATATATGTGTGTCATAGTGTCTCCTCTGCGTCATTCTAAGCCAACATGTCAACACCCAAACCAAAAAGAAAATTTCTGTTGGCCAATTCCTCGCAAAGGTGCATTCCTCAAATGCATTCTCAGCCTCATCTCCAAAAGCAACACACACCAAAAGCTGCCACACGTCAAAGCCATTATGCATGCATCCTGGAGTGAGAGGGGAGGAAATACAAACCATTTCACACACCCTACACACACGCTTTCTCTTTACACAAAGAACACTTACCAGGCAAACAGAGCATTCATGCAGGGTATTACTATTCATGAGGCATGCAGGGGGAGAGAGAGAGAGAGAGACAGCCAACACGCATGCTAGCATGCACACGCTCACTCTCTGAGCATCAACTCTGCAAGCTGTAGTTGTGTTTCTCCTGCTGGGCACTGGGGCTTCCAACACTGATGGTCCCAGATCGGCTCCCCTGAGCACAATGCAGTATTTATGAGGCCTGGCAATGTTTAATTCAACCCCACTGATCTCAGGTCTACTGTACGCTCAACCTGTGCTGATGCATGATGTGGCTGCTATTTTAAGCCACTCATAACTGTTTACCTGGACCTGCAGTTGCCATGGTGACATGTATGCCGTATGAAGAACGTAAAGTGAGAGGAGAAAATTGTGGTTTGTACAGGCAGTCCCCAGGTTATGAACGAGTTCCGTGCCCACAGCTGTTAATAAGTCGGATTTGTTTGTAAGCCGGAACAGTTGCATATCTAGCATATATACAGTATTTTACCTTTCTATGCATAAGAAACATTAAAGAAACTTCCAGATATCCTAAAACATCGTAAACATAATGGAGAGAGAGAGAGAGAGAGAGAGAGAGAGAGAGAGAGAATGTGTGTGTGTGAGGGGGGGTATAAAAAAAACATGTAGGTTAACACTTTCGCTCCTTGATGTCTTGCACATCGGAAGAGGCATTCTTCTTTTGTTTTGACGTGCGTCGTAAAGTAGTGCGCCGTTCATTATTACAAATCATTGTATGTAACTCAAATTTTTAATTTAATAAGCTTTATGGCAGTCCGTTCGTAAGTACAGGTCGTTCGTAAGTTGGATGTTCGTAACCCAGGGACTGCCTGTATTGAAAAAGATTCAGTGATCTTTGATGGGAATTTGACAACATTTTTTATTACTGCAAATGATTAGGCTATTTTTGGTTAATTTTGGTTAAGTTTATATTAATGTTCAAGAGATTTGGATGTAACCACACACACACACACACACACACACAAACGATGTTGAGCCTTTTTGCTGTGCCAGTATTTGGTTATGTTCAGGTGGTGGGGTTGGGTATGGCTCAGAGCCTGTTGCAGTGAATGGAGCCCAAAGCAGCAGACAGAGTTTTCATCTCCTCCCTCTAGCCCAGATTGGAGCCTCCTTTCTGGGTTTGGTGATGGCAGAAGCTGGGTAGGCTGGCTGGAGCTGCTGGAGCTCGTGATTGGGTCAAAGCCAGCCAGGCAGAGCCAGAGAGTCACACCATCCCTGTGCTGGCAGCGCCGATGCTCCATCTCATTATAACCAGCCGCTAGCAGATCATTAAGATACGTGAGTGAGTGAGTGAGTGAGTGAGTGAGTGAGTGAGTGAGTGAGTGAGTGAGTGAGTGAGTGAGCGAGTGAGTGTGTCTGTGTGTGTATTTGCATTCAAGCATGTGTGTTTGGTTTGAACTGTGACTGCTTTCCAGTGTAATCATATGTAAATCTTGGCATTTGTTATCCACTCGTTATAATGCGTGTGAGAGTGTGAGAATGTGAGAGTGTGCGTATGTGTGTGTCTGTGTATTTTGGCCTGACCCGATAGTGTGACAGTGCTGAAGGGATGAAGATTGATCACCTAAGAACACCCTAGGGCTAGGATGACTGGCAGAGAAAGAGAGAGAGAGAGAGAGAGAGAGAGAGAGAGAGAGAGAAACAGAGAAGAGGGTGATGTAGCAGAGAAATATAAGTCTGGAGAGTGAGAGATGGGGAAATGGAAAGGAATGGTTTATGGTCAAGGAGGGAGAGATAAAAAGGAAGGGGGAGAAGGGGGGAGAGAGAGAAATGGAGAGAGGAGGTGATTGAAGGAGATTGTTTTGGGGAGTGTGTGTGAGAGAGAAGATAGAAAGGCAGGGGAGGGAGATTGGGACCCGTAGAACATGGATACATTTACCGATGTGAGATAAATGACAATAGATGGCTGGTGCCACTCTGTGTGTGTGCGTGCGTACATGCATGCGTGCGTGCGTGTGTGTCCTCTTGCACACGTACGTACATGTGTTCAAGAATTTGTGAGAAAGCACCTGTTTCCAATCGGTCCCATGGAGCTTCTTGGCTGCTGATGCCAGTTTCAATCTCTTTCTGATCTCTGGACATTCCCCTGCACCTCCTGCTCCCTCCGCTGCGAGCTATGGCTCTAAGGGAGAAATAAGATCACTGAAAGGGATGCAGCATCTCAATTTATCTGGACGGAGGGGGCAGGGGGGAGGGGTACTAGGTTACTTTCAAATGCATTACTGTGCNTTTATCTGGACGGAGGGGGCAGGGGGGAGGGGTACTAGGTTACTTTCAAATGCATTACTGTGCAGACAGATCTAGAGGTGCTACCTGTGGGAAGAAGAGGAAGTCTTGTGGAGTGTTGTGCAGGTAGTGTTACCGGCACGAAAATTCATCCATCAAATACATGATATCACGTTGTCATGCAGAGCCACCATCCTAACAATTAATTAAAGACAAAACTCTCCCTTTTCAACTGCTCTTTATCATTTAAGGACCGTACTGGTGATTTTGCAATGAATACAACCGTGCAAATGTTAAGCCGGATTCACATGCTAAGCATTGAGCGTTGCGCTGAACTGGGTGTTCCATTATTGTGTATTGGGAACTGAGCGGCGACTCTTAACGTGCCGCTCAGATTCTCCATTTTGACGCGGTGCTCAAAGTTCATTTAAATGAACTTTGACCTTTCCAACACTGGCCTTTCCAACACGCAACCAATCAGAGCACTGCTGTACGTCACATAACCAGAAGCACCACAACAATGGAGGAAAGGCTTATAATCTGTAGAGTATACAACATAACTTTAAAGCGTATCATGATCTGGTTAAAAAAAAAAAAAAGGGCTTGCTTGGCAAAATGTCAGCAGTCAGACAGGGACATCAGGTTTGGAAATTGTTAATATAGTGTCTGAAATGTGAGGTTTTGTGCACCCACATTCACCGTTTTTTCGCTTTTCTTCTCCTAATAAGAAGAGCATTTTTGTTTTTTGCGATGTCCGTGTCGCTACCCAAGTCAAAACCGAAATCCGATTTTAACCATGGATGTGCAAAGATCGCGTCTAGGCTACATCCTGTCTTTACAGTCCATGGTAGCCGTTAAATTGTCATTAGCAACAAGCGCTTCCTGTCAGCGTGAGGTTGAGCGGCGCTGCTCAGACTCCGCTCATGTGCAAGCAGAACACTGAATGCCCAGGTCAGCAGCAACGCTAACGCTTAGCATGTGAATCCGGCCTTATGTTGCTGCCAACCGTTTTCCTGTTATTTTGCCAAATTCCCTAATTGTTCAAAATCAAACGTTAAGCTGATACATCCACTTCGAATTCAATGTTTCATCTGCAAACACAAACGTTCAATTGCAGAACGAACAGTAGCTTTTTTATTTCCCAGTAAAGCTGTCTTCTCCTGGGACGATATTCCCTGTTGGAGACATACATTGTCTTCCATGCAGCTCTGTGTTGGACTGGTTAAATTAAGTCATTTTGACAAAATATTAAACATCGCTGTGATGGATTACTGATCTCGGGCATGTTTCAAATCTCTGCAAGTTGATTTTTATACTTTATACTGGAAGGAACTGAAACTAATGGCAGTCCGGAAGGTAGGAAAACTAATATTCATGACTCCAGTAGTGTATTTTGGGAAATGGTTGTCAGTAAGTAACATGTATGAGGTTTGTATATATTAGGTCAAACATGCAAAACTAGTGGTATGGTCCTTTATGTCTAACAGTGTTGGGGAACACTATTCCGCATGTAAAAACAACTGTATAAAGGGTGTTATGGCTAACAAGCGTACAAAGCCTGAAAAAAATGACCTCCATGATGTCAAGGAGGTCTCTGCGTCAGTGCTGACTTCAAGTGTGGAAAAAAAAAAGTCAGAAGAAGAAAGAGGCCCTGCATTACATACATAAAGTGTTACTGATTTGTACACAAGATCAATAAACGAATTTAATGTGTAAAATCGGTGGAGTCTTCCTTTCAAATCAACAGCTGCTGAAACAAGTGAAAATCCAGTTGAAAAAGAAGAGTTTTGTCTTAGAGGCTCTGTCCTCCTTTAAGTGTCGGTGTATTGAAGCAAGACTATCAAGAAAGTTACATTTATTTCGAGAAAATAACATCTGCTCCAAAATTAATATGTGCTAGAATGCAGGATTAGAAAGCATGGATGTTTTTGCCAGTCATTCTGCATATTTTCACCCATACTTCTTCTGTTCAAGCACAGCCAATGAATGCCTGTTTTACTGTCCATCTGCTTAGTTCTCATTATGTCATCCTTCAATCATTCTACATCCTCTAAGTCCTTTCTTTGTCAGATGTGACTATTTTCACTCACCTCTGCACTGTGGGAACCTCTGCTAATTGTTCTTCACCTCTGATGATGATTCGCTGAGTGCTATCATAAGCAACCACATGTTTATGAGATGCGAGAAAATGAAGGGTGTGTTTGTGATTGTGTACGTGTCTGTTCAAAAGCCCGTGTGTTGGTACGCTCAAGGGGAATGCAAGCTTTGACTTCCTGCTAATTACCCAGCATGCTCTCTGTTCTGTGGTTAATTGTCCAGGCCCTTTTTTCTCTCAGTGGGGAACAAGGTTGGAAATGCAGTTAAAATGCACTCTCTCTCTCTCTCTCTCTCTCTCTCTCTCTCTCTCTCTCTCATATCTGTTCTTGCCATCCTCTTTTCCTCTCCGATGTCACTGGTTGCTCTGTGTGGATGCAAATTAAGTGTTTGGTAGCACATGCAGGGCAGTCTTTGAAAGAAAGCCGACATAAATTTTTATTGTTTGTGCATGAGTGGGTGGGTGCCAGTGTACGAGGTGGCCCTTGTGTGCGTGCGTGCATGTGTGCATGTGTGTATGTTGCATGTTTAAGACGGGATGCATGACAGTGAAGTAGCAATGGTTGGACCGGGCGGCTGCTGGCAGCTCTGGAAGAGAGGGAGGGGGGCCTCTGTCAGCTCTCTCTAATTATCTGTGACATTTCCATGCTGGACCACTGTCAAAAATCCCACAATATTCACACACAAATACATGAGAACACACACACACATACACACACACACACACACACACACACACACACACACAGAACTCAGCCTAATGATACAGAGTTGTGATTGCCGGCTGCCTGCTATGATAGAATCCCTCCATAGTCCTCTGCAACATAAATCAATGTCAATTACCTCCCCAGAGCACATTAGACACTTTCCATTCCTACTGGTAATTAGTATGGCCCATAGACATATTCCCATCCGATACCACGCGCACAGTGGAGCTTCTCCACACTAACAACAAAGCCATGGAATGAAACGAATTACGCTTGTTCAAATATACATCAAAATACGCCAGTTTAGCTATTGTGTCTCATGGAATGCATGAAATTCACAAGTGCACCCTCTTCTCGCGGTCACACACATTAGGTGTAACGTAATTAATTTCTGCCAGCTTCGCCATCACGGAATGTGTCAGTGGCTGTGAAGCTAAAGTGAAGGCACATGCTGGCTGACCTTGGAGGTGTGTGTGTGNTGTGTGTGTGTGTGTGTGTGTGTGTGTGTGTGTGTGTGTGTGTGTGTGTGTGTGAGAGTGTGTGAGAGTGTGTGAGAGAGTGAGAGAGTTGGGTTGCCATTTGTGTGCGCACTAGTGCATACTTGCCACATTTTGGGATGTGTAGGTTGACGCGTACATATTAAAACTGATGGCTGTGACACTGAGAGCTTGGTATTTTTAGACAATAACCCCAGACTTCTTTCCATTCCATCTCCTCTCTCTCTTTCCGTCCCTATCCATCTATTTTTTTTTTTCATTTCCCTATTTTCCTTGGNTCCTCTCTCTCTTTCCGTCCCTATCCATCTATTTTTTTTTTTCATTTCCCTATTTTCCTTGGTGTCACACGGTATACTTGACAAGTAAAGGGGGAGGAAGGAGAGGAGAAAAAGGTGGAGGAGGAAGAAAGAAACAAATCCAGAATGACACCAATCTAACAATCAGCGGCATGAGATGATGATGATGAGAGAGAGAGAGAGAGAGAGAGAGAGAGAGAGAAAAAAGAGTAGCTGGATAATTGATAGAAGCTCTGAGCATGTCACATCTATAGAAATCGTGATATGAAACAAAATCAAAGAATGGAGGACCACAGCAACATACAGCTAGTATTTTAAATTACAGCTGTAATAGATCGGCTACAAGGAAGGGCTATTAGCCTATCGGTGCTACAAGCCGAGTCTGAATGGAAGACACAGTGGGTTAAAAAAGAAAGAACAGAGCATTCACACACACACACACACACACACACACTCATACACGTAAGCTCCCCACAGACAGGCAGACAGACTCAAACTCCCTCTCCTCAGTCATCTTTGAGGCAAAAGAGTGAACTCGCTTTCTCTGATCTGTCACTCTCACCTGAGGGCTTTCTGCTGTTGCACCACCTGGAGTGTATGTCAGGGACCTCCTCACTCCCTCAGTGTGTGTTTGTGCGTTTGTGTCACAGAGGATGTCACAAACGTGTCCCAAAGTTTGGTTGCCGTGTCCTTGAAAAGTTGAAGCGCAGTGTGTTTCCACTCCCGTTCCTTCAAGGTCACCACAGCAGAATAAAGGCTGAAATGAAAGGGGAGGGGGGAGTAGTGAGTTTATGAAAGAAGATGTGATTAGAGAAAGGAGATGTTGAAGAACAGGGAAATGTATAATAAATTGTGAGAATTAGGTGTNAAGGAGAGCTAGAGGGGAAAAAAAATGAAAGCATGTGAAAGCAGAGAGGAGGGAGAGGTGCTGGGTGAGCAGGTGCGGTGATAGCAGAGGATAATGGATAATATGAGCAAAGGATGATGGTTCATATCCCTCTTTTATCCTCTTTCTGAGCTCTGACCCCACTGGGGCAATGAGGACATGAAAGTGGGATGGCACTGATCCTCCACAATCATCGAGAGCAGGAACAAGGTGCATTCTAACCGGGGTGAAAGGAGGCATAGCATGGGAATGGAAGAGAAAAAGAGGAGTGGAAGAGGTGGAGGTTAAAAAGGGACCTTGGACTGGAACGGGCTAAATTGGAGACACAATCGGTTCAAGGGTGTATGTACGGACCCATATGGCAGGAAGGTTTAAAGAGAAATTGGACAGAACATTGCACATATGTGACCTTGACTTCATGACTCTGATTACATGGTCTTCGTCAGTGTGTCCTCTCCATGTTTTCTGTTCTTCTCTTGCTACAAACTAAACTACCGAAGCTAATGCTGCTGACTGGATACTGTCAAAAATCAGTATTAAAATTATAAATAAACATTTTTCCTCTTTTGACCTTGACCTTTCCTCTCCCATTTGACTTGCAGGCACTTCCTGTTCAAGACGTCATCGGGAACCACGCCTCTCTTCAGCAGCTCCTCCCCTGGTTACCCTCTGACCTCTGGAACGGTGTATTCCCCGCCTCCTCGCCTGCTACCCAGAAACACCTTCTCTCGCTCAGCCTTCAAGCTAAAAAAGCCGTCCAAGTACTGCAGCTGGAAATGTGCCGCGGTGACAGCCATCGCAGCTGCGGCCCTGCTGGCCATCCTACTGTCCTACTTCATCGGTAAGGGGACGTGTACCAAATATTATTCATGAAGAGATTTAATTAAACTCTATGAATATTAATTGGAGGGTTTTCTGCTGAAGAATTAAATAAAAAGTGAACATATGCACAGTCACACCCAAGTATTTCAGGTTGGTTAGTACTGACTTTGCTGTGATTTGTATTTATGCCCATTGTGTCAGGCTAACAGCTTTATAAAAAGCTCAAGCTTGAGGTGTGAGCTTTGTCACTGTAGCCTCATGCTATTCTGTCAAAATCAGACTCAGCAGGAGCTCTGGAGTCCACTCAGCATCAGTAAACAGCCAGCCAGTCAGACAGGAAATACATAAACTGCAGCACACTGAGGCTGTTTTCCCGAGCAGGTATCAGTCAAAGTAGGAATCCTAACAGACTCAGCAGGGAAGACGAGATTTTTCACTGATTTGAAGCCAGCTCGCTATAGTCGTACCAAAAGGAATGGCAGATACACAGAGGAGCGCGCTTACTGAGCTCCTCAGAAAGCGATTCTGATGGCTGTCGAAAGGTGTATCTGAGGAAGTGTGTTGTTTAGACAATGCAGGAGTGTGTGTCGGTGCGAATTTTATTCCTTCTTGACCTCATCCATTAGGGAAATAATTGCAGATACGTGTGTGTGTGTGTGTGTGTGTGTGTGTGTGTGTGTGTGTGTGTGTGTCTGTGTGTGTTTGTTTGTTTGTGTATGTTTGTGTGTCTGCGTGTCTGACTATGGAGAGACAGGGAGGGATAACAGAAAAAAAGGAAAGATGGTGTGTGCATATATATATATATATATACCATATATACAGTATATGTCCAGTATCTGTATGCGTGTGTGTGTGTGTGTGTGTGTACGCGCGCATGTATGTGGAGGCAGATGTGTCACTGAGCCCTTGATTGGCCTCTTACCCCAGAGACCAGAGTCAACAGATGGGGAGATCTTAAGAAACAGTAGAATCAACAGAAAGAACAACCCCCTCACTGCTTCTGCATACATTATTAATATAATTTTACATTATTTATAAATATATATATACGTCACCATCCATCCATCTTCAGTATCAAAAGGTGTAGGTGCGGATTTTATTCCTTTTTGACCTTGACCATTAGGGAAGTAAGTTTGTACTTCCCCAGTGTTGTTTGTGTGTGTGTATCCACTTCCTGACATTAAGCACCCTATCTTGCTTGCACAGGTGTGTCCAAAATTGTGTATTTGTTCCTATTTGTGTACTTATTGCTATTTGTGAGTGTTCATGTTTGTGTGTGTGTGTGTCTGCATATTTTTTAATTCCCCACGGAGTGCCCTTGAGAGTGGTGTGTGTCCTCCAGAGCAGCTCAAGGCCCCTTTGCCTGGGGCACAGACAGATCCATCCTCTCGTGAGCTTTCCACGGTCACACTGCACAGGACAGCCACATACCGAGCCAGGAAAACACACGGGGGAGGGGGGGCTTGATGCCATGACCACCACAAAGTTCACGACATCTCCCAGCACTTGAGGGCAGGGATGTAGTGGAGCATAGAACCAACCAAAACAAAGTTCATCCATCCTTTTATTAGCAGAAAAATTACAATATAAATCCATTATTTATCGTAATTGTATTGCTTGTGCATCATCTGGATATTTGCCAAGTGCAGCAAACCTAACGATACTGCCTGTAGATTAGCCCGTTAGTCATACAATGATATTATTTTTGCCCTTTACATTTTGTGATAAAATATATTTTGCAGTCGCTGAGAAAAGCAAGAGAGTATAAAGCACAAATCCATATGGCAAACATACAGTGAATTGCTTACAGTCTATTGCATTGTTTGAATTAAATTGAGTGGTGAACAAGAGTTCACCAGCACAATATGTTTTCCCTCCAAGCCCCACTTTTATTTATGTTTTACAGCGTGCCATATTTAAGTTTCCTAATGTCTTTATTCTCTTAAATTTAATTGTCCGAGTGACTGAAATTCTGAAATGTTATTATGTTGTTATTATTACTTTTTCTGACTGTATTAGGCCGTTTGAGTGTTTGTGAGGAAGTGTTTGACTCTGGTGTGTGTCTGCACTGAACAGAGTTGCAGCAGTGCCACCGAGCCTGAAAGCTGTGTGTTTATCCAGTTTTTCCTAGCGTTAATCATGCAGCGAGTTTCAGTCAAGGAGTTCACTGCCCATAAGGGGGATTTTGTGGTACCACGTGTGTGTGTGTTGTGTGTGTGTGTTAGCCCAGCACTCACTGGGGGAATTGTGCAGAGCACCCAGAGCTATGCAGCGTGAAGAGGACCCCTCTGAGGCGTCCGCTCAGGAGCCCACTCATAAATTACACCAGGACACGTGCCTGAACAGCACTTTTCTTTTGGTGTGTGTGTGTTTACGTGCGCGTGTATGTGCGTGCGTGCATGTGTAGTGTTTTCCCGAGAACAGCCTATGACATGTGTGCCAGCACACGTGGGAATGTGAAATTGTCTCACAGTCTTCCAGAAACACGTGTGTATTAACACACACACACACACACACATGCATATACACATGGCAAGGCAGGACTCAGCATGCTACAGGAGCATGGTGGATTACATCTTTTTGAAGCTTATTCACTTTGTCCTGCTGTTAGAATGGAGCCAAACACACACACACACACACACACACACACACACACACACACACACACAAATACAGGCAAAAACGTCTGTATATGTGTGTGTTGCTTCAGCTATTTGAGAGAGTTTATGTGAAGCAGACGGTTGCATTTTTGGTTAAAGTGTTTAGCTGCCAACTCCAGCGGTGTACGGCCTGCTTTTTGTGTGAAGGAATGACTGAACGGATGGAGGGAGGAGGATAAACGAGAGTGCTTGTTCTTCATTCCCCCGGCGTCTTGTTTGCTTGCTCCGCATGGAGCACCAGAGCCAAAGGAGAGGTGGTTGCTAGGCTACAGGTGAGCAGTCGGGAAGACAGGTCCGTCATTGTGAACGGCAACCTGGTGAGAGAGAGATAGAGGAAGGAAAACGAGGAAAAAGAAAGAGGTAGAATGGAGTTGGAGCAGAGGGCAGAGGGAAAGGAGGAAGCTGCGTCTCTGTCAGCATGTACTGAGAACAGAAAGGGAGAGGAAAGAAGAACAGATGACTGGAGAGACGGAGGAGAGCAGGGCTGAGGCAGATATGTCACTGTCGGCGCCATAAGGGATGAGAGCACAAGATGGAAAACAGCAGAGTGATGCAAAGTCTGTTGTTTGCTGTGCTGAAAAAGATGAGAAGGAAGGTGATGGGGAGGAGCAGGAGTGACAAGTTAGCCAGGTGTAGAGAGGAGAAATAGAGGGGATACGGAGGAAGGGGAGGAGGAGGAAGATGAAGGAGAGTTTGGCCTCCTGAGGTTCTGTCACCTGGATTATCTGTGGGACTAATGTCTCCTAATTGATCACAGCTAGCAGAGAACAGAGGGAGGATAACAGAGAGAGGACAGAGAGAGAGAGAGAGAGAGAGACTACGGAGGACAGTAACAGAGATGGTGACAAAGTTAGAGGACACAGAGAGAGAGAGAATGTAAGCTTTGAGGACAGGAAAAATGAGGGGATGTACCCAGGGAAAGAAAGAGAGAGATAAAAATGAGCGTGGTGTCTTCTGGTAGTGAGTAACGAGATGAGACGCTCGTTTGGAGATTGATTTGATGAAAGATAGAGGACATGTCAGATTAGTCGTGTCCAGATGGACCATTTTCACACACCCGCGCACACACACATGCGTGTGCACACGCGCAAATAGAGACAGAATATACACAGCTATAGGTGTGCCCTTGACTGGAATGAGTAAACTTGCTTGCGGGTGCTTGTGTCACCTTTGCAGGGGTGCGTTGTGTGTGCGTGTGCGTGTGTGTGATGGCTGAATTTGTCGGGCGCAGTGGCATACTCCACATGGTATTGTCACCACTGATGAATGAGAGCGCACACACGCAAGCACACAAACACAAACATATGCACGCACATACACACACACAAGGTATTTTTGGTCTTACTCTCTCTCCTGTCTGTTGATTAAACAGACACACACGCAAACACACACCCTCCCTATCATCGCATGTGACCTTCATGCCTCTAAGCCCACCACTTTCCATCCATCATTGCTGTCTCCCCGTTCCAGACTGATCACAATCACTTACTGCACATTCTGCCTGGTTACGTGTCTCACTTGAGTGCATTTATATCTTTGTTTCCTTACTTAATAATGTGTTTGTTTGTTGCTGATAATATATATATAATTTTCCAGATTCTGAACTTAAGCTGGGGACACACTAGGAGGAGACTGTCTTCGGCAATCAGTGTTAAAGGTGTTACTTCATAGGTGTTTATGCCTGGGACTTTCATGACTGATGGCTCGAGTCACAGCACCTCATCCCAAAATCTGCAAACTCTTGCAGGAGAAATTCCTGTTAAAGGACCATACCACCCATTTTGCATGCTTGAGCCTAATATACTGTATTTATTCAATTTTCATACATGTTACTGACAATCATTTCCCAAAGGATAAAACCGTGTTTCAGCTTTCCTGATATTTTGCAAAATCTTTTAATCTTTTAAAATCAAATATTCAAGTGATACACCTTCCTTAAAAATCCATGTTTTGCCTGCTAATAGTTACGCAGCCTTATGAAGTCACGGTCGTTTAAATTTTTTGATAAACGCAAGTCTTCTTTTGGGACTATATTCCCCGGTGGAGACACACATTCACTCCATGCTTTTTATTGTGCTTAAACGCTAAAATTACAAAACTTCGAAAAAAACATGAATACACATGTTGTTTGCGATGATCCCAAGAACCCTATCCCTATCCCAAGAATGCCTCAAGTATCAACAAGTTGATTTTAATAGCATACCAGAATGAACTGAAATCAGTGGTGGTCTGGAAGNCTCAAGTATCAACAAGTTGATTTTAATAGCATACCAGAATGAACTGAAATCAGTGGTGGTCTGGAAGGTAGGAAAACAATTTTTTTTACATAACTCACCATTCCAGTAGTATGCTTTGGAAAATGATTATCAGTAACCTTACATGTATGAAAATTGAATTTATTAGGCTCTAAAATGTAAAATGGATGGTCTGGTCCTTTAAGAGGAAGCTTTAAAAATGTTTGAAAGTACTGGAAAATAGAAAGCAAAGCAAAACATTTCCTTCCATTTCAGATGTGCCAGTCTCAGATTTCAGTGTCTGTCCAATTCATATTAACAGACTGCACCATCATTCTGCTCGGCAAAATCAAATCTAAAAAAACTTTGCGATCTCGATAAGTGGAATTGCAAGTCTTGAAAAATAAATTTCATGCTACACGATAATACATACTAGATGACGTTCCATCCTGACCAACTGGATTGGCTGACTCAAAATCAGGCTCAACATTGGACAAAGAATCCTGTATTTGACCCCGTTAATTCACTTTCAAGTCTTTTCATTCATAATCATAATTTAGGGACAAATCTGGGCAATGAAAGGGATCAATTAAAGGTGGTTAAATATGTTGTCCCTATAGGATGTGGACTGTCTCTGTGAGCTGTGTAGGACCTGCAGATCTCACAGTGTGGTTGCTTTCCAAACCCAGCTCCTTGACCCCTAAGTCCCCTCTCACTCTGCATGTGGCTTTCCTTCTGCTGGCCCAAGGTGGAACAGCTAGAGGTCAGGATGTGTCGTTCATGCCAGTGACTGCGTGTTCTTATACATTTGGTGTGTGTGTGTGTGTGTGTGCGAGCTGAAGGCATGGTCGGGCATATGGCGAATGCAGGAACCTGGGCATAAGGATCAGACATGGAGCGTGTGTCCATAGCAGCAGGGCCTGTCGTACTGATAAAGGTTAGGATCTTACCACATACTGCCAGGCCAGGAAAAGGGCAGGGCACGGCCAGGCCGAGGCACAAGGTGCTACACCATCTGCACCGGAGGGATAAATAGGTCATCTGCACTGGTCAGGTAATACAAAGCAGGGTCCACATTTGTTTATACACTACATGATAATAACATCAGAGTTTGTCCTGTGACTTTCTGTCAGTACATATGGATGGACATATATTTCTATACCCACATACTGGCGTCCACAGCTGACACACATTCTGAAATTGCAGCTTGGTTGACGTCATTGCCGAGCAGCATTCGTACTGCCTGGAATTAGCGTGCGTGGGCTCATTTCATTCATTTATTTCCTCATTCATTTATTCATTACTGCGAGTCTTATCTGGGCCCAATCGTTAGTCCAATTAGGCCCATGGTGCTTCGCTAGTCCCGCATTACAAACATGAGATGGATAAAGACAAAAGTGAAAGAATGCTTTTCCTCTCCCTCCTCTCTCTCTCTCTGCCTCTCTTTTTCTTTCCATCTCCGTCTCTTCGCCTCAGACTCGTACACTTTCTGTGTCTTTCTTTCTCGCTCATTCTCTTTCTCCAATCTGTGATAAGATAGCATAGTTCCTCATATCCTGTTTCTAATACAGATCGATGGAAGGCAAAGGACCGAGGGAGGATGGGATGAGACGAAGTAGAGTGGACTGATGCAGCGAAGAGAAGGGGGGCAGGGTAGAGATATCTGAGGAGGAAATGAGGATTCAGAAAGGAGGACATCACTCAGATTCACATCTCTTTTCATTTAGCCCATCACGTAGACGTGCACAGGCACACACACACTCGCGTACCTACAGCGTCTGCGTCAGGATGCTTCAATATTTCATTGCAAATAAGGAAGCTGTTTCTGCTGTGCTGCTGAGTGAGTTGACTGTTTCTCTCTGTTAGACAGTTTTGCAGGTAGGAGCTGTGAGCAACTCACATAACCTTTTGTGTTGCAGTCAATTACAGTTCAGTTGCATCAGCTGGGTGAGGAGGTCCCGTCGGGGTTTGCTGTGTGTGCATGTGCAAGTGCGCGTGTGTGTCTGCGTGTCTGTCTGTGTGTGTGTGTGTACCTGCATGTGTATAGTTGTTTTTATATCATGCAATTTGAATCATGGAGAAAGGCACACATGTACACACGCATACACCCACACTTCCACAGATTCACACACAGAAGCAGACAATCTCTTTCAGTGTATATGACCCCCCAAGGGCACCAGGCAACTGCCGCCCCCATCCCTCTGTCTGTGACTCTAAATGATCTCAGCAAGCAGCGCCTTCAAAACTTAGCTGAGAGAGAAATCTGCTTTATTTATAGACTACATAAGTGGATATTGTGTGGCAAATTCTGAGAACTATCCCAAATGGCCTGAATATTGAGAACCCAAGGCACTGCACTGTTCTTCCACAGTCTCTCCAATATTAGCACTGCACCCCTGCACCGCAGAGATAGTAGAGAGGTGGCGGGCGATAGAGGGAAAAAAGGGAAGGTGTGTTTTCTCAGGTAGCTGTTTGTGTATGCGCATGTTTGTTTGGGACAGCAACATGTCGAGCTGCCCTCTAAATGAAGGCCTCGGAGATGGGGAAGATCAGGGAAAAGGCTTCTTAAACCAATTACCAGCCAGGCTGTGGATGGGGGCTGGTCTCAGCTACAATTACTGCCCTAATTGAGGTCAGAGTTGTTAATTTAGTGGTGAATTAGAACAGTTAATATGCATTTATCAGGATGGCCAGGGGAGACGGCAAAGAAAAGTGTGCTACCTATGCGTGCGCATGTGCGTTTGTGCATGCACGCGTGGTCATGTTTCTTTGTGTAATTTTAGTTGCGTTGTGAAGATTGCATTACAAAAAACATGGGAGAGCGTTCTGTGCCTTTGGTGTAATTAGGCTGTGCAATTGGTTCATGTGCTCAACGGAAGACCCTGCCGTTTGAATTTGCAATGATAAGGTTGAGTAGAAATGGAGGGGGGGGNGAGAGAGAGAGAGAGAGAGAGAGAGAGAGAGAGAGAGAGAGAGAGAGAACAGAATGATGATGACACAATATTTTCCAGTGAAGGGACACAGTCCACACTGTCACAAAGTCACCTTCTCTCTCTCTCTCTCTCTCTCTCTCTCTCTCTCTCAAGCAGAAATCCATTTGCACACTTTTACTTTTAGACATAGATATTTTGTCAAGCACATGTACAAATAAGCATTGAATGCATTTCTCTACGAACCACTTACTATATACAGATGAATCATGGCCATCTATTCTTACTCAACTAGTCGATAAATATAGAGCCACTCATCCCTTAAATCTTTCCCCTCCGCTTGCCATTTTCCTTTCTATTCCCCTTTTCATCCCCAGGCTCTTATTCATGTCTTCCTCTGTTCTCTGCAACATCATCTGTAGTGGCTTTTCCTGCTGTTTTATTTTTTTTATTTTTTTATTCTCAGGAGGTTTTGCATGTTCTTTAATATTCTCTTAGTTCCTGATGTCCTCCAGTATTCTCTCTGTTCCCTTCGCTTCTTCTGTACTCAGGTTTGGAACATTTCTCCAGGAGCTCTTGACCATTACCCCTCCAACCCCAACGACCACCTCCTTCTTTTCATCTCCCTTGTCCTTCTTCCTATCCATTCATCCCTCTTCTTTCTGTCACAGTTTTGAGCATCACATGTTCTGCTGCTGTTTCAGATGCCGTCTCCTGCAGATGATACTGGCAAGCACTTTGCCTCTCTGAATTATGCATTGAGATTACATAAAAACCTCATGAAGCAAGTGATCTATTTTTAATCCGACTCGTTTGCTTGTTAAACCTGCTTCTCTGTGATCTTTCCGTGTGCTTGCGAGCGCATGTGTTTATATGCGCACGTGTTTGTGTGTCTGATAAAATGCACGAGCAGAAAAAAGGATTAAAAGGGAGGCATCCTTTGTCACACCGTCTCTCTTGTTCTGTCTGTCTCTGTCAGTTAAATTCAATTCAAACAGGCTTTATTGGCATTGCATTTAATAAAGCCTTCCAATGCAACTTAAAAACAGTAATTATAGCAATCATGATCAGAAAAGAAAATGCTTTAAATTATGGCAACAGAAAGCTAAATACATCAATTTCGGCAGTTTTATTTTAGCTAAAATTACAGCCTAACAAAGTTAGAAGTGTTGCTCAAATGAGGGCTGCTACTTGGAAAGACTATAACAACTGTTTCTTTGTCTTTGTCTTTCTTTCCCATTCTGTCTCTCCTGCTCTGTCTATCTCAAGCTGCAAAGAAACCTGTTGACAAAGCATTCTGTTGGCTTTTGTGCACTCTAGTCACCAAGGGTTAAGAGTGCCATCTATTGGTTATGCTTTCACAACCACTCGCAGAAAAGAAAAAAGAGAAAAAAAACTCACGTGTGAACCTTTAGAAACGCACACACGGACTTACACTGACAAGCAGCCACACTATAGCGCTGTCTGATTTGTTCTTGGGGATGAAGTAGATTGAGCGTCTCATCACAATAGACTCCCTATTGCTTACTGTCTCCAACCAATTCAATAGGTAATCTTTCCATCGATTGCTCCCCGCGATACAATCTTTGCGTGTGCGCATCTGCACATGTGCACGGATGCATGTCTGCATTATCTACAGGGAAGGACAGGCAAAGATAAGAAGAATGAGTGAAGAAAAAAAGAGGAATTAAAGGAAAAGAGGCAAGTGAACGAAGGTCAGAGAGATGAGAGGGGAGAGGGCAAGAGGCAGATATAAGAGAAAGAGACAGAGTAGGGAAGAAGGACACAGTAGTCTCTGATTCTCTCTCTCTCTCTTGCTCTCTACACCCCCCTCATGACAAATAAAAAAGAGCTGACAGTGGAGGCCGGGCAGCAGCAGCCGAGGTGTCAGCGCTTTTCTTTGACTAGGAGGGAGGGAGGTGAGAAAGAGGGAGAGGGAAAGGGAAGAGAGAACAAAAAAAATGAAGAAACAGGAAAAGATAGATGGGATGTAGGGGTGAGAATGAGTCCACCCCAGCAGCAGAACTTAAACCCTCATGCCCTCCACCTTTTTTTCCCCCACCGTGTACACTCACCCCTGCGTGTGCAAATCCTGGGCAAGTGGAGATAGATTTTTGATAAGAGGGAAATTGATTTCCAGGCTTCAGATGCAGGTGTTACAGCCAAGGGGGNTTTGGCCGATGCTAAGAGGCATGCAGTAACACCTACATACACACCCTCACAGATCCACGCCTTGTGGCCGTATCAGTGTATTCATTCATATGCAATACATACATAGTGTACACACAAATACAGGTTTGTTATGGCTCTACTTTAAGGGATCATACCAATGGTTTTGCACATTAGAGAATATATGCTTAATATATAAGTTCGCTTTTTCCAAGAAATTAAAAACGAACTTCCTTTCTACATGTTAGCAGGCGAAACATTGAATTCTGAGGTGGGTGTAGCATCTGATTTGATGTTGAAAAATTTAGGGATTTGACAAAATAACAAGGGTACTAAAATACAATTATGTTTTCAAAAAGGGTTGTCAGAAATGTAACATTTATATTGGGCTTAACCATGGAAAAATCACTGGCATGGTCCTTTAACCTTACCTAACATATTTAAACGTGATCATACAATGCAATTTTTTGACTCAAAACACTACTAGCCAAACAGCATCAGAGAGATTAACACAATCATTTATGACACCCAGAAGCACACCTGTCATCGCAAAAAAAAATCACTCATCTTCCTCCCACACAGCTCGTCTCAAGTGGGGGATGGAGTGTTTTCTTAGCTTCCTCTCTCCTGTTTTTGGGAGGAGATGCTTGGCAGCAGGCTAAGGAGGGAAAAGACACAGGGAGAGTAAAGAGCTGACAAAGTGAAGAGCAAACACACTCAAGCAGTCTTATACCACCAGCACACAATAACACAGCGGAGTACAAAGAAGAGGAGAGGAAAGGAGAGTCATGGAGTGATCTCTTCAGAGAGCAATCTGTCACTCGCTTTCTGAGAGATGGTGTAAATGCTTCCAAATAAAAGCAGGAGATGCTGTCAGGGTTGAGAGTCGGTTGTGAGGGGTTAAAGGAAGGATAGAGCGATTGAGAAAAACAGAAAGATGGATCTTTACGGTTTTAATTGTCTATTTCGTAACACCATTTTCCCTTATATGCTGCAGATTACCTGTCACTTTGTCGTATATTTTGACTATAAGAGCTGCATGGATTGCCTTATAAATGACAGATCAGATTTAGAGGCTTGGCCTACTGTATTTCTTTAGCTTGATGAGGTTCCAAGTGTGTTTTTATGACAGACTTGTGGACCATCTACTGCTGAAATACACCCTCTCTCACTCCATCTCTGTCTCTCCTCCCNTCTCTCTCTCTCTCTCTCTCTCTCTCTCTCTCTCTCTCTCTCTCTCTCTCTCTCTTCATGTCTCTTTGTGCAGCAATCAACTTGCTGGGTTTGACATGGCAGCTGAAGCCATCGGATGGCCCTGTATTAAACAACGGACTGGGAGCTGGCTTGCCTGTCAACAGCGATGTGGCCACGNCCCCCCCCCCCCCATACTTCATGTCCAGTAGCAGTGGTAACTTTAAAGGGTGAAAATAGCATCTGGAAGTCATTAATCCAAGGCTTTTAAATGCCTTTTATGCTCACGGAACACACTGAGGTTATCCTAGCTTCCCGCTGACAAAAATGTTTTCAGAGTTGTGTGATTCTGGACAAGCTTTGCTGTCAGTATGTACGGTTTTACCGTTCCTCTGAGTTACATCAAGGTAGTTTTATCATCTCAGTCAGCAGCAAGGTAAAACATAAAACACCAACTGCAATACCCCCTCCCACACACACACAGACACACACTTTTAAGGCCCCGTGTGGTTTTCTATCTATTCTTCTTTCAATCACTTGATCTATGGGAATCACACAGCATGAACTGTATATGTGTGTGGGCTTCTGCTTTGTGTCCGTGTTCTGTATTAATGAGAGGTGTTGTGTTCCCCAGCCATCTAGGCCAGACATGGAAGTTTTCCTTCTGATTGTTAGTTTTATTTTCTCGCTATTTTGCACACACACACACCAATATTGCTGTAGATAGCTGACCTGATTGCAGAATTGTGTGTGTGTGTGTGTGCTGTGTCTGTGCCTGTGTGCATTCCTGTCTAAGTGTCTGCCTGGAAAGCTCTGCAGTTCTATCAGCCGACTGTCTGCCCACTCTCATTTTAGCTCAGACAAGTCCACAATCCTGCAGGATTTTACACAAGCACATCATTTTGCATCCGTCTTGTATATAGGTGATCCATGTCATATGCAAACACACTCATTTTGCATAAACCGTCACCACTTTGCCATGCAGCAAGAAAGTTTAAGTGTTAATGACGCCCATCTAGCTACTTTTCATTTCCATTGCAGTTTCAGCACGGGCTGTTTTCAGTAAACTGTGATGATAAACTATTGACTTTGACAATCAATGACTGTAATTACGGATTATTCAGCTCCTTTTCTCCTCGCTCCAGGTCCGTGGGCAGGCCGTAACAGCAGCATGGACACAGGCAGCATCGAGGTCGGGAGGAGGGTCACCCAAGAAGTCCCTCCAGGAGTATTTTGGAGGTCCCTGCTACATCTCAGCCAACCCCAATTCCTCAAGTTCAACATCTCCCTGGGCAAGGACGCTCTGTTTGGAGTGTACATTCGGAAGGGCTTGCCTCCCTCACATGCACAGGTAAAATTAGATTTCTGCCGCCCAATTAAAAAGTACATTCTGCATAGTCCCTCAGTGCCTTTGTGGTCATCCTCTAATAAGCAAATAATGAGCAGTTTACTTATTAGCATATCTCTGTAGCTGCATGTTGATCAGTGGAAGTAAACCCTTACATGGAAAATACACTAAAATCCATCAATCCAAACCATCCATCCATCCATCCATCCATCCATCCCCTGATCTTCTGCAGGGTCACAGAATAGACCAACAAACACAATCTTAGATTTTACAATGTCCAAAGAAATCTTTTAACTCCTTTGTTGATTTAATATAAGAGTTTTATGAACCATTGCGCTTATGTAAAAATTTGCACTTAATTAAAATTCTCAGTAATACAACTTTTATTGCTTCTTCTTAATTAGATACTAAATTAAGAGCCGATTTGATTTTTCAGATTAGAATTTTTTATGACTTTGTGATGATGATTGCATCCAGATAAATGTGCCACTGCAAACTGACTGATCTGACTAAAGCTCATAAAGGCCATGAATCTGAGGCTGCCGTCCAATACTAAAAACAGTTTCTGCGATGCTTTGAAGAAACCCACAGAGAATGGCAGACCTTAAGAATCTCTCTTACATTCTTCATGCTTTTCAGTCATACTTTTATTCCCCAATTTTTAAATCTTCCTGCATATCCGTCGATGGGTCATTTTTCAAAGTCTAAAAAGTGCCACAACAGCACTTTATAGTTGAATCATGAATCATTTCATATGTTTTTTTCTCCTTTCATTCAACTCTCTTTCTCTTCTCCAGTATGACTACATGGAACGCCTGGATGGGAAGGAGAAGTGGAGCGTGGTTGAATCACCAAGGGAGAGAAGGAGCATCCAAACAGTGGTCCTAAATGAGGCTGTGTTTGTCCAGTACCTGGATGCCGGCGCCTGGCACCTCGCCTTCTACAACGATGGTCGGGAGAGGGAGACTGTTTCCTTCAGCACAAACATCATGGGTGAGACAGATTGTAGTTGTGGGTAGAGGAAGGGAAATAAGGGCAGCAAGGAAAGGAAAGTGGGAAGGTAAGATGGGAATATGCATTTAGGAGATGGAGAGAGACAGAAAGAGAAAGGATGACCAAGCAAATTACTCCCATAAATGTACAAGACAGTCAACTACATACTCTCAGGCCTTGTATTAAAGGCTTTTTTCTCGTAGTATTTTTTTAGTCAAGCACTTTTTTTTTTTTTTTTTTTTTTTTGTCAAATTCTGCCTAACTTTACACATTCATAGAGTGCAGAAATGAGAAAAACTCATCAGCATGTACACAATGTTGCCACTGGCAACCCGCTATAGTGACATCATTAAGGAGGCAGACATGAGCAAAGAGGTGTTATCAACGTGACTGTGTTTTAACTGCTTAATAAATTAAAAGATTAATCTTTGCCGAAGCATAGTGGAGTAAATTGACAGTGCATATTTAAAACCAGAACAAAAGGTTAAATTATTATCTTAAAGAGTTGAGAATAATTTCTGTGCTGTATCTGTAAAGCTACATTATGTGATAGAGAGGATAATATATGAAAAGCCATTCTTACAGATTAGCAGCTTAAAGGACCATACCAGCTGTTTTGCATGTTTGAGCCTAATATATTCAATTTTCATACACGTAACCTTACTGACAGTCATTTCCCAAAGCATACTACTGAAATGAAGAATTCAAAAAAATGTTTTCCTACCTTCCAGACCACCATTGGTTGCAGTTCATTCTGGTGCGCTATTAAAATTAACTTGTTGATACTTGAAAAGTTCTTGGGATAGGTAATCCATCATCTCGAACAAGATTCAGGTGTTTTTCGAAGTCACGTAATTTTAGCGTTCAAGCATAATAAAAGGCGCAGAGTGATCTGAAAATGCTTCCTGTGGTCAGTTCTTCACTACAGCACTTGAAAGCACCACCAGGAACCATTTTCAGATCACTCCGCACTTAAACACTAAAATTACGTAACTTCGAAAAAAAACCTGAATACACATGTTGTTTGCGATGATGGATTACCTATCCCAAGAACGTTTCAAGTATCAACAAGTTGATTTTAATAGCGTATCAGAATGAATTGAAACCAGTGGCGGTCTGGAAGGTAGGGAAAAAAAAAAAAATTCACCATTCTAGTAGTATGTTTTGGGAAATGATTGTCAGTAATGTCACGTGTATGAAAATTGAATATATTAGGCTCAAACATGTAAAATGCCCGGTATGGTCCTTTAAACTCTCCAGTAGCGTTTGGGCAAGATCCAAAGCCAGAGTTTAGATCATATATCCGAACAAAACCTTGTCACAACCCTGTAAATTGGATGTTTTAAGGACCTGAAACAGAGCAACAAATAATTCAAATTGTGTTTCAGGCACTGTTGTGGGCAGGGGAGACGGATACAAAGAGTCAAGCAGAGTGAAATAATCCTTCACTGTCAATATCTGGCGGTAGGGCTTTCAGCAGTACGAGTGTAGGGAGGGAGCTGCAGAGCCAGAGAGGGCAGAATTAGAGCTGGGGGGAGGAGGGAGGGAGGACGAAATAGGAGGCGAGAGGGGCAAAGCGAGAGTGGAATGAAGGNTGGGGGGAGGAGGGAGGGAGGACGAAATAGGAGGCGAGAGGGGCAAAGCGAGAGTGGAATGAAGGATGGGAGGAAGAGCTGAAAAGAGAAGGGGTGAGTTTGGGGAGAACTGGCTAAGGACAGAGGCGGTGCTGACAGAAGCGGGGAGACAGGAGAGAAGATGGAAAAAGGAGAGAGTGACAGAAGGAGAGAGTATAGGATATGAGAGGAGTGCCTCAGTATTTTTAGCATCAACCCCTCTTCTTTGCAACCGAGCGCTCTCCTCTTATAAGTGGTTTTAGAGGTGGATGGAACGCTCTTAATCACGTAAAAACACGCAGAGAGAGTCAACTAACTAACAACTAACCAACATTTTTCTACTTCCACGCATATAGCCAGACCTGTATGAAGTATTAATGACTTTAGCGGGCCAGCAAGGGGAGGAAACAAACATACAAAGGAGGGGTAAAACAAGGAAGAGCCAGAATGTAGGGAGGAGGGGTGAGGTTAAAGGAGCAGCAGAACAGTTGGAGAATATTAGTGTCAAACACATCTGATAGGACAGAGTACAAAAAAGAAAATGGTTGATGGGTAACAGATACTGTCTGGAGACATTACTGATAAAACAATGCACACACTTGAATTCAAAATGCAGCCTCCCTACAGTATGAAAAATGTATTTGAAGGGAATGTATTGAATCGTGGAGGAGGGCATTTCCTTTTGATGCCTGCGTGACTGCGAAAGCCTTGACTCAATTTGTAGCATCTTTAAGAATGAACGTGGTAATGATTTAATCGAATGCTTTGATGCTTACCATCAAACTCTCTCTCACCCTCCTCTCTGTCTCTCTCTCTCCTCTCTCTCTCTCTCTCTCTCTCTCTCTCTCATCTTCACAGATTCGGTGCAAGAGTGCCCGCGCAATTGCCATGGAAACGGAGAGTGTAATTCTGGTGTGTGCCACTGCTTCCCAGGATTCCACGGCATGGACTGCTCCAAAGGTATTAGCTGCTTACAAATGTGCTTCTTCCATCAGCCGGGAGAGCTTGTTATGACTTCAGCCGTCTCCTTAGACAAGCACGTTCAGCTCCTTGCTATATGAACAAAGGAGCCTAGAGAGCATTAAGAGTGATAAGATGGCGCGTGGCTTAAGGTGAAGGAGTCGAGACAAGATGACTGATGATGAATGGCAGCTCCTCTATAGCTAATGTCTCCCTGGCTCTGTGTTCGCCTGGGATAGACAGCTTTGATGAATAGTTTAGTTACCTTTGCCTGCAATTACGCTTCATGTCATCAGCGCTCTGCACTCCCCTTAACCACTCTATCCGCCCTCCTATGAGGTGAAGCGGGGTTGGGGAAAGGGTGTGTGTGTGTGTGTGTGTGTGTGTGTGTGTACAGAATGGGTTGAGATGAGTGCGGTTGTGTAGTGTGTGTTAAGTTCTTTCAGAATCTCTGAAAAGCCCACAGATCTTTTTTTTTTCTGCACAAACCTAAATCTCCCTCTTCCTCCATTTTGGCTTCCTCCAGCAGCGTGCCCGGTGCTGNTTCTGCACAAACCTAAATCTCCCTCTTCCTCCATTTTGGCTTCCTCCAGCAGCGTGCCCGGTGCTGTGCAGTGGGAATGGCCAATACGACAAGGGCTCCTGTGTCTGTTACAGTGGCTGGAAGGGGCCCGAGTGTGACATCCCAGCCACCCAGTGCATCGACCCTCTCTGCAGCGGCCACGGATCCTGCACCGACGGCAACTGTGTGTGCTCCATCGGCTACAAAGGACAAAACTGCGCTGAGGGTGAGGAGAAGCTGCAGGCGAGGTTTTGCCGTCAAAGATGTGTGATGGGTTTTGCTAATGCGTGCTTTTTGTCAGCGTGTGCAACTGTGAGGGGCAAAATAAGCGCATCACACACACACATACACAATATCATCCACTAATCAGTCCCAGTCACACACACACTCCTAACTCTAGCTAGACAGCTCATAATAACATAATCTTACCCTGAGTGAACATCCATTCCCTCCATATATACAGATGAAGTATGATACCACAGCCAAACACATCAGAGATTTTATTACGGGATGAAATCACTTGTATTGATCCCTGTTAAAAAGGGTCAGCCGGCACAGTCTCAGCAGTCAGAAAATAGAAAGCAAGAGATCAAGAGAGAGAGAGAGAGAGAAGGATAAGAGATGGAGCAGGGAGCAAGATGGAGTCCAGGTGATGGCGAGAAATGAATATGTATGAAGACAAGAAATGGGGGAGTTGAAAAAAACAGAGCGCAGAGTGCCAAAGGTGAAGCTGAAAGAGAGATGAAGAAAGAAAGAAAGGAAAGAAAGGAGAGTAGAGTGACAGACAGAAGGAGGTAAGACAAAGAGGGGCTGGACAACAAGGTCAGCATTTTCTCTTACTCCGCCTCTCATCCCCCCCCCCTGATATTCATCACAGCAGAGTCCCTCAAACAATTTACCTGGAGTGCCAGCGACATGAAAATCGATAACTGTGATCTGCAGTTTCTGCCTGGCAAACAGAAATGGAGGGCTGAGGTTATAAGTGAGTGTGTGCTTTTTACGAATGTGTATGTGTGAAAGGGTGCGGTGGGGGTCAGTCGTGCTGGTTGCCGGGAGGAGGTAATTTGTCAAATTGGTTTTCACTCACTGCACGGACTCAAAGCTGCCTGTCAACCTGGCAGACTGACAGTGTCAGATTCTCCCTCATGTATTAGCGCATACTCGCATTCACACACATGCATACTCACACTCATGCACATGGACACACTCGCTGGCTGTTAAGCCCCAATTACATACTCAGCTATTCATTATCGTATGTTTTAATTGCCTAATATGTCTCATTCTTTCCATTATTTCATTGATTTTTGTATATGCAAAGAATGAAAGCGCGTCTTTTGTCACTTCCCTTTGAACCAGCATAATGTTTAATTTGTCATCACTTCTTTTATCTTCTGGTGTGTCATGAGTTCACTTCTTTGTTTGTATGAGTTATTTTCATTTTTCTCTCTGTCAATCCATCATGGTTAAGCAAGTTTTTTTCATGTTGAAATGTCTGCGTTTGTGGCTTTGTGTAGTGGACTGCCTGGATCCGACGTGTTCCAACAACGGCATCTGCGTGAACGGGGAGTGCCACTGTAAGCCAGGCTGGGGGGGGCTCCACTGTGAGCTGCCCAGGGCCCAGTGCCCAGACCAGTGCCATGGTCACGGAGCCTTCATACCAGATACCGGCCTGTGCAGCTGTGACCCCAACTGGATGGGACCTGACTGTTCCATGGGTAGGTACTGCCACACAATATGCACAGGGAAAAAAAAAAAAAATGTGATTAATAAATAAATAAGTGTATGTCAGTGAGGGCAGCTAATGCTAATACATTCTGGGCTATTGTAGCTACAGGAATAACGTTTCCAAATATCCAGGGCCCAAAACTGACAAAGGGCTAGATTAAAATATCTTCTGTGGTCCGCTAGTGTACATTTCTAATTAGTTTATGTTTTTATTTCATAATGCCCTGATTTTGAAACTGGGCTTGGATGAAATCCATAAAACCACAAACAAATCTTAATCAGAAATAGGACACAGACTAAGACACAGTGGGATGCAGAAACAGGAATAAAATGTTCCAACTTTTTACTCTTCCAATGGGTTTTCAGTGAAAGGAGGATTACGATGGGTTTAAAACAACAAAAAAAGAAATCATTTACAAAACAGGCTAACGCAGTGGTTCTCAAACTGTAGTATGAGTTTCCCTGGAGGTATATGAGAAGACTGTAAATTATATTATTTAGCACAAATGAAACGGATTTCAATAAGAACTCATTTTTAACTGTTATTATTCTTTTAATTAAGAATTTTTGTTGTAATTTCCTTTTTACGTATGCAAAACTTTTCAAGGTCAGTTTCAGCACACAAGGTTTTTCAGTGACTTTTCCTGGTGAGGTGGTACTCGGTTCAAAAAGTTAGAGAAAAACTGATCTAAAGTGAGTGTGTGGATGTTGGAGGATGTGTTCCTGAGAGACATAAATGTTATCATAGATGAAATCTTATCACAGATGAAATAATGATCATTTGGGGGAATGTTTAAGGACCACACTGGCCATTTTGCATGTTTGAGCCTAATATATTCAATTTTCATACACGTCACATTACTGACAATCATTTCCCAAAGCATACTACTGGAACGGTGAATTTTTTTTTTTTTCCCTACCTTCCAGACCGCCATTGGTTTCAGTTCATTCTGGTACACTATTAAAATCAACTTGTTGATACTTGAAATGTTCTTGGGATAGGTAATCTATCATCGCGAACAAGATGTGTATTAAGGTTTGTTTTGTTTTTTTAGAAGTTATGTAATTTTAGCATTTAAGCGCAATAAAAAGCGCAGTGAATGTATTTCTCCATCGCGGAATATAGTCCCAAAAGAAGACCTGCGTTTATTGAAAATTTAAACAACCATGACTTCATAAGGCTACGCAACTATTAGCGGGCGAAAGATCGACTTTTAAAGTGGGTGTATAAATATTTGATTTTGAAAGACTAAGAGATTTTGAGAATATCAGGAAAGCTGAAATATGGTTTTATCCTTTTAGACATGGTTGTCAGTAACATAACATGTATGAAAATTGAATGTATTAGGCTCAAACATGCAAAATGGACGGTATGGTCCTTAAAGTAGTGTCCTTCCTGTGTATAGCTAGCTATTACAACACCGAATGGAAAGTTTATTATACTCTTAAACATAATAGAGTTTATTTTTAAATGCCTTTAAAAATGAAACTCCATATGCATGTTTTTTTTCTTCTCAATAAAATAAAGCCATCACACTATTTGTAGAAGAGACAGCAACCTCCGCTGCACCTGCGTTGTAAAACTTCCAGTCCCGGGATGTCATAAGGAGAGCTCCAGCATTTGTTATGATAGACGCAATGCTTAACTTTAATAAAGACAACATTGTTCCACGCTGCAGGATCCCTCAGCAAGTGCATATCAAAACATCTGCACATACTACATTCCCTGCACACCAGGAGACTCCAGCACAAGAGCAAACTTGTCACATCTCACCACATGCACCGTCACCGCCTGTAACATCTAGACTTCCAAACAATAACTGTAATGAAGGTTCAGAAAATAAGCCAATCGTCTGCATTTTCACAATTACCACCGAAAACACTATAATCACCAGCTTTAAAAGAAGCTGGTGATTTGAAGGTGCATGATGCATAATTGTATTTAACGTAATGGGTGTTTGATTATTTTGTAGCGTTTGGCAGTTGCTTTTTCACAGTGTGTTTTTGTTTGTTTTGTTTTTTTGTTCATGTCATTATTTAACAAGGACAGTGTTGACTCTGTTACACGCTGTCATGTCCTCGCTGTCTCCCATTCAGACGCAGCCAAAATGATTCATCCACTTTCCAATTTCTGTCCAACTATCTCCATGGTGGCAGAATGCAACAATAAAGTTCAGGTTTTGACTCCAGAAATGATATTTGTGTCCAAATAAATTTTGGGTTTTTTTTTTGTTTGTTTTCTTTTTTTCAGAGGTGTGTTCAGTTGATTGTGGGACCCATGGTGTGTGTATGGGTGGAGCGTGTCGCTGCGAGGAAGGCTGGACCGGCACCGGCTGTGACCAGCGTGTGTGTAACCCGCTCTGTATCAAACACGGAACCTGCAAGGATGGGAAGTGTCAGTGTCACCAGGGCTGGAATGGAGAGCACTGCACCATCGGTAAGTGTGTGTGCGTGCATGTGTGAGTCTGTGTCTCTGTGTGTGTGTGTGAACGTGTAGGTGTGCACAGAAACACCAGCATCCAGTCAGAATAAACCAGCTGCTCTCTCCACTTTGTTAAAGGAATCTGGAATTGAGAAGTGGAAGCAAAGGTAGAAGCAAAGCCAAATGTTAAGGAACTGAAATGCAGAGCAGATGTAGGAAAGGAGGGTGGGCGAACAAAGAGTTGAGCAAAGTTCTTAGAGATGGAGGTGGGAGGATTACAAAAATGCAGGATTTAGCCTTTTTTTTAAGTTCCCTCTCAACTTCAGATCCCAAGAGTCTTAGTTTCTGTGGTCTTTGAAAGACTAAATTATGTGATGAAAGTTAAAACTCTTCATCTGAGTGAGATCAAAAATAGGTATTTTACATTGAGTGTGTGTGTGTGTGTGTGTGTGTGTGTGTGTGTGTGTGTGTGTGTGTGTGTGTGCGCGCATGTGTACACGCGAGTATGTTTTTATGTCAGTCAATCCTTGTCTCATATTGACTCACTTTCAGTTTGGATGGATGAGTGCCAAATTCCTTTGATTCACCCACAGCGCTTTGAGACACAAAGTCTCATTTTGCTGTCACTGCAAGCACTGTGATTGCAATCTGACACATATTCACGCACACACAAACAAACACCAAAGCACACACATGTACACGTACGCACACACGCTGACAGACACATACACACAGGGGAATACCAGTTTATGATCTCTCCATTTCCCCCATCAGAAAGTAGGGCAGCTTTGACTGCAGCATCAGCCCAAGATGAAAGACTTGTCAGGCCTCTGCATGGCGCAAAGCACATTTCACCAGCACCAGACACTCAGCCTTAGCTCGCCTCAGTTTGCCTATTGTCCATTTCAGCTCTGCATGATGTTGCTTGCAATTATTCAAGAAAAAAAAAAAGAACCTCTCCCAATTTCTTACCTTTTGCACATTTTCTCCCACTGCAGACCATGGGAGCATGGTTGACAAAGCAGGTACCGTATCTGACTCTGTGGTTTGTTTCTTAGCCTGTGGTGGTAGAAGCTAGCTGCTGCATTTGTGGGTTTTTGGCCTGGCTTGGCTCTGTAGAATTTGTGGTGCTATCTGTCCGTAGATTAGGGTGCCAGTCTCAATGATGACTCCCTATATGTAGCGGACTCCACTTTATAGCAGTGCGCTACAGCAGGGGTTAGCTGTCATTGAGCCTAGATGTTGTGGGGGTAACATAGAGCCGAGTGTGGTATCAGCAGTGTCGAGGGGCTGTGCTGTGACTGTGTGGATGTGCATGCGTGAGCGTGTTATCCTCTATATTCCTTATTTAGAATGTACACGCAAACATATAACTCTCCTCAGGTATTCTGGTCATGTATAATTTAAATACAGCTGCTTCACACGAAGAGAAAAGCTATAAAAACTTGTGAGGTAATTGGCGAATTTCATAGGCCACTGATGCGCGGCCTTAATGTGGTGTCAAAAAACACCGAGCCAACGAGTGTGTGTGTTTACGTTTAGTATTTGTGGCAACAGTCGCGGCCATGGTAGAGCGACTAATAAATTCATTTTGTGTGCATGTGTGTGTTGTAAGTGTGTGTGTGCTCAGGAAGCATATTAATTCCTGATTTTTATCTCTTCATCAAACCCATCCCACCAATCTAAGTTGAGAAAAACAATCAAAGAGTTTAGTCAGATTGCACACAAGATAAACCGATTCACGACTGAGGTTAAGACATCCATGCAAACTGAGAAGGGTGCAGGTCTAGGGTGAGTTGTCTCTCACACACACACACACACACACATACACACACAGCAAGAATGCTTAATAGATATCCCTGCAGCTGAACTTCTGTCGGGTTACCCAGAGCGGCACAGATTGCCTGACAGTACAGGTCCCTGGAGCACCGTTAAGAGTGTCCTCTCACCCTCTAAGCTTAATGGAATAGCTCTCATTGTTTTATGAAGAGCCAGTCCAGAGAAAAGGTAAATCGCAGGGTTAAAGAGAGAGAGCAAAGAGGAAGAAATGGAACAAAATAGCACACATGAACTACAGCAATCGCTGTCATTTTTAAGGTAGTTTCTGAACAATAGAGGGGAGGTTTACCTGAAAAAATGCAGCCTTATCTGGTCCATCCGCGAGACAGTGGTCCCTGATTTATGGCTCTGACCTTTATTATATGACCTTTAGAGCAGACGCAGCTGGATACAGGTGGAATCGAGAGAATAGTGGAACTTTTTTAGCGCAATGTCTCGACTTAGTTTCTTTTAGATACTTGTTCTCATTCTTCTCCCTTTTCCCTTTCTTCCCTTTTTCTGTCGTTTCCTTCTCTCTCTACATCACTGTCTCTGTCTAACTCTCTCTCCCCCTCCTAACTCCTTCTGAGTCACACCCAGTAANACCCCCCAACTCATCCATACACATACACACACACTGCACAAGAGTGTGTGTGTGTGCTGACCCATAACCCAAGGCAATTTCTTCTCCTTTTTAAGGGGATTTCATCACAGTCCAACTACATTAGTGAGGAGGGTTGACTTAATAGTTTCTGAAATCCCACTTTATTCTAGTTAGTATGAGAGGGTATCGACTGGGCCCTGGCATTAAAGAGAGAGGAGCCTTGCACTGGCCTGCCCAGGCAAGCCGATCAATGCCCGCTATGGATTGTCCTGTCCGGGCGCTTCATAAGCATTTGGCTGCTTTAAATGGCAACTCCATTTAACAGGCAATCACTGCTAACTGCCTTTGTTCCCTGAACTCAATACTCTATTCCAGCTTGACTGTTAATACAGCATCATGAGCAGTCCCCTGGTGCAGAAAATGATATTAATTAAAGATAAAAACCTTTGATTTGATTCCTCTTGTTGAGCTGAAAAATGTGGTTCAGCTTCTTGGCCTCCTCTTCCTTTCCTCCTTCCCTTCTCCTTCCCCCGCATCATGGTGCTTTAAATAAGATGGCGCTCCGTCATTCTGAAAGTCCTTTGTTGACTTTTCCTCATCGCCTGGTGGTTGAGACATATGATAAAATGCCAATCGGGGTGAAATGCCTGTTAATTTAGCGGCTGCCACGGTTTAGATTGCATTATTTGTATTCATAATGCATGGCTTTATTGATGCGGCGATTTGTTAGAGGGCAAAATCTTACGGTACAACTTGAGTGAAAATATGTTCATTAATCTACTGAGCAGGACACAATGAAAACATTTCATATTCATAATCTCTTACTGGGTTATTTTGTCCTTCTCACTCAATGTAGGCACTTTACTACTGAGTGGGAAATGTCAGATCACATCTCTAGGGTGTGTCTTGCTGTGTGTGTGTGTGTGTGTGTGTGTGTGTGTGTGTGCCTGTGTGTGTTTGTAAGTGCCTTTGCGTTCATGCACGTATTGTTTTAGCAGTCAACCCTGTCTTGCCTCTATCTCCCATGGGTAGACTTAAGAGTGTCTCATCTCGCTCTCTCATTTATTGAAGGGGAAATCATTGTGACAAGTTTGTTTTGGGCTCTTTGTGCTGCGGGAGAAAACACTGTCATTGTGTGTCATCATGCCTTTTCCTTCTCCCTGATAGATTAATGTGGCAAATGCACTGTTTTGTTTTAGTGATGCCGTAGCTAGAAAGGTGTAGTTTATATCATTACATTAGAATAGTTAGGCTACCTGCAAGGTGATGGCATTTTGGGCAACATTTTGAAAAAAAAAAAATGTTGCTTGGCAATGTGTCAGCATGGATCTGAAAAAGAAAATGCAATGTAATTGGTCTCTCTTGAAAAAGAGATTTTTATCTCAATGAGATCCATCTGGTAAAATAAAGGTCAAATAAAAATAAAATAGCAGGCTTTAAGGCACTTAAGTATAATGAGAGATAGAAATTTACATTCTAGACATTAAGCTGCTACTTAAAGTGAACCCATTTTTGTGCAGGAATTACAATATTAGAATATATTTCACCATTACAAAACTTAATGTAATGATTGCAAGACCAAACAAGTTACCAAATAAGGAATCTAACAAACGAGCTGTCTCTGACAGATTTGTACTTTTGATTGCAGGTCTTCTAACCCAAATTGCCCCAAAATGTCTTTTTTCACTTGATTCTTGGGTTAAAGATGGCCTTGTGTCTTCAGGGCCTTAGATACTGGTAGTAAAGCTTTATGAGTTAGACTACCATCACACAAACATGCACACACATACACACATGAACACACACATTTGAACATAATCTCATTCTCTCATGAGAAAGCATTACTCTCAGGCCATCAGAATCCCATTACCCACACCGAATCATGAGAGAGAGAGAAAGAGAGAGAGAGAGAGAGAGAGAGAGATGATCGGGNACCCACACCGAATCATGAGAGAGAGAGAAAGAGAGAGAGAGAGAGAGAGAGAGAGATGATCGGGTGGGGCTCTATCACATAAGTGAACTGGGTGATCTGTCCACACATACACACGCATTAGCAAACATCCCAAAGGTATGGAGACATACAGATGGGAAAGAGTGCATGAAAATTGACCCGTTGGATTAAATTGATTCTCAGACAATCAATACTTACAATATGCTTCCATGCGGTTATTAAATTGAGTAAGACTCATCGGTCTGTTGTATGTGTACGACCGTATGTGTGTGAGTTGAGAGAATGAATGTGTGTGTGATCATCTGTGTGTCGTTGATGATAAAACAAACAAGATCACCCTGCCTCTTTCCCTTCTTTCCTCCCCTTCTCTGTCATCTCCTTCCTCCTCGCTCCTCCTGTCCTTCCTGTCCTTGCCCTCTGTCCTCTCTTCCCAGACGGCTGTCCTAACTTGTGTAACGGTAACGGTCAGTGCACCATGGGACAGCAGAGTTGGCATTGTGAGTGCCAGACAGGCTGGAGGGGTCCTGGCTGCAGTGTTGCTATGGAAACTTCCTGTGCTGACAACAAGGACAACGAAGGAGGTGAACGGAGGGGGGTTCAGTCAAAATTTTGGGTAAAAGCTGTTACAAGTGGAATGCTTCTTCCAAATGTTTTGCTAGTGAAAGAAATAAGGGAGAGCAGAGACAAAAGCAAACAGAGCTCAAAGAAAAATAACTAATTAAAGCAAGAAATAGAATTAAAGTAGAGTTCTCATGAGAAGAGCCCCTCCTATATTAAGTTTCCCATTTTAAAATGAGTGCATCAGCTGAACATATGATTTTGAAAGATAAGGGGTTTTGGCAAAATAACAGGAAAACTAAAATATCATTTTATTTTTTGGAAAATGGTTGTCAGTAACATACATGCAGGTAGTATTTATTGGGCTTAAACATGCAAAATCACTGGTATGGTCCTTTAAATCATGTAATGAAAGTATAGGGGTACATTTTTTGTATTTTTTACTGTTCTTGTTGCATTACTTTTTCCTTCCTCTTCCAGATGGACTGACAGACTGCATGGACCCAGACTGCTGCATCCAGAGTCCATGTCAGAACAGTCCACTGTGTCGGGGTGCACGGGACCCCCTGCTGGTCATTCAGCAGACTCCAATGTCCCAGCCCCGAATACGCTCCTTCTACGACCGTGTCAAGATGCTTGTAGGAAGGGACAGCACCCATATCATCCCTGGGGAAAACCCGTTCAACTCCAGGTAAGGAGGATATAATTTATTAGGCTTAATCACATGAAATCACAAGTATGGTCCTTTAATTCCATTTGAAGACTCTTTATCTGACACCTATATGAATAAATACCTGTCCTGACGTCAGGTAGAATAACACGTGTCAGGTATACATAGACAAAGTTCTCCATAGCATAATAAGAGCAGCGTAAAGCTCAAATTGTTCACCCGTTTTTTTATTTCAGTTGTAAGCGTCGAGAATGCAGCTTCATGCACACACACACAGACACACACACACATACCCTTGCATTGTCATGGTTTGTTTACATGATTGAAGGGAGCTAATCCAGACGGTGGCATTGCTAATTGCTTCTAATTAATGAATGGTGGAAGCCCAGTGCAGTAAACGACTGTGCAAATTGAATGATTGAAAGATGGAGAGATTAATCAAACCAGGTGATTGATGGTTGTAAAGATTGGGTTGATAGATTGTCTCTCACTCCGTCTCCTCTGTCTTTTTCAGTTTGGCATCTCTTATTCGGGGTCAGGTGTTGACTACAGATGGAACGCCTCTGGTGGGGGTGAATGTGTCTTTTGTCAACTACCCCCACTACGGATACACGCTGACACGGCAGGATGGAATGTATGTACATAAGCCACCCAGCACTCCCTGCTGAAACTCTGAAACTACCTCATCGGAGATTAGATTAGATTAGATTAGATTAGATTAGATTAGATTAGGTTAGATTAGATTAGATTAGATTAGATTAGATTAGATTAGATTTTAGTGATCTCATGGGGAAACTAAGCTGTTGCAGACAAATAATGAAATACAAAAAAAAATATTTCAAATAAGAGAAGAGCAAATTGATGTAAAATGGATTGCACGACTGGGAAGTTAAACACTACAACATATATATATTTCATACAAAATATGCAAATGAAAAGATGTTATAGTATACATTTAGAGGAAAGAAAACAAGGAAAAATGTACAAGGAAATGGAAATACAGTATAAGATGTATGCAAATAATTCAAATTAAATAAGATACATGCACGATACAATTCAAACTGAAAATCTGAGCGTACCTGCTGGAAACTAGGTTGTATTTATGTCTGATAATGTTCTACATCATATAATTTTATGCCACGTAACCTTCACCATGTGAAGCTAAAGTTGATTACAAAGGTAATGTTCAGGGAAGTGAAAATTGTCTGGACCTCCTAGATTCCTCACAATGCCTTAATAATAGCGTTGTAAATTGTGTGTGGTTAAGCAAGAAGAAAATCACCTGACATGTTTTCCCATTTCTTCTGCAGCAATTCCAAGAGTTTTAGGGTGCTTGTGGGTTGTTTTGCTTTGACGTTTATGTCCACTTTTTCCCCAAACTAACTCTTTGATTCAGGCTTCACAGATTGATACAGTTATTTCAAAGTTTGACTCAGTCAGTTAAGACTGACTTCCACTTTGAAAAATGTCCAGTATTGGTGTTTGTATTCCCCCAGGCAAGTCTCTTCCTGCAGCCTTTTCCGCTTCTGCACTCTTATAAATGGTTTCTTTGCAGAATTTTCATCCTGTTGAGCCAGTTTGACACACTCTCCTCTGAGCTGCTAATGTTGAAAGGCTGAGTTTGTATTTCAGGGGCAGTTACTCGCAGACTTATGACTTGTATGAAGCATTTTCTGATTCTGAGGTTACCTGTTGCCTATCTGACCTTGTTTGGTCTGATGATTGCCATTGATCTGTCCTTAATTATTGACCCAGTGTTTTTTCTTATATGAGAATTTTCTTTTTCCTTACATGAAATAAAGTGAAAATGTATGTGTGTAAGCAATTTTTAGGCCGGTTGACGGAGATCATCTAACACTTCTATACTGAGACTAGGGTTCTAACATTAAATTTTTCACATTTCAGACTTAACTGAGTAGGCATTGCATTTTTTTGATGTTGGTGTTTTATTGCTCCTGATGAAATAGCATATTAGAAGAAGACAAACAAGGACAATGTATGAGTGTAAATAACTGTCCATCCACCATTGCTCCCCATCTTTACTTCATTACCAACCTCTTTCTCATAAACCAGGTTTGACCTGATAGCTAACGGTGGTGCATCACTGACCCTGCGGTTCGAGCGCGCCCCCTTCCTGAGCCAGGAGCACACTGTGTGGCTGCCTTGGAGCCAGTTTTATGCTATGGACACTCTGGTTCTTAAGACCGAAGAGAACACGATCCCTGGCTGTGACCTGAGTGGCTTTGTCAGGCCTGACCCTCTGGTGATTGCATCCCCTCTCTCCTCCTTCTTCAGCTCCAAGCCAGCAGAGAAACCCATCATACCGGAGACACAGGTGCAGTACCACTGACCTCTAGCAGCAGGCTAATCTTCCCTTTCTTTTCCTCTCTTTCTTCCCACTTTCCTGCCTGTCTGCTCTTGTGGCTGCATCTCTACTTTCCCTCCCGTAGTTTTCCATTTGTTCACTCTTTTTATTTCATTGTATTTTTCTCTTTTTTGTCCTTCAGCCCTCAGTGGAACCGTGACCCCCATTATTCTCTCTCTCTCTAATCCCTCCTAATCCCTCTCTCCTGTCATCTCCTCTCTTTGTCTTCCAGGTGCTGCATGAGCAGATCGAGGTGCCTGGCACAAGTCTAAAGCTATGCTACCTAAGCTCCAGGACACAGGGTTACCGCTCCCTGCTCAAGGTGACCATGACTCCAGCCGTGGTGTCCATGGGCCTGCTGAAAGTCCATCTGATGGTAGCAGTGGAGGGACATCTCTTCCAGAAATGGTTCCACGCCTCACCAAATTTGGCCTACACCTATATCTGGGATAAGACTGATGCATATGGCCAGAAGGTGTACGGACTCTCTGAGGCTGTTGGTGAGTGGAATGGATTGATTATTTATTATTAATCATGTTTATATTCTAGTGTCTTTTTTTAGCAAATGATTACACATCATCAACTGTAAATCTAAATACAAATACTGTTTTTTATTTCAAAAAGCACTACTATCTGCATTCACCAAGAAGGTTATGTTTTCATCAGCCTTTGGTTATCTGCATAGCATATCTCAAAATGTAATGGATGGATTTCAGTGAAATTGTGTAGATATGTGGTACTTGGATTAAGAAAGTTTTGATTGGATTTTGATCTGTATCTGATACTGAATTACTGTCTTTTTCATTTGCAGATAGGGCATTTGTTGACATAATTTGCTTATTTATTGAAAACTAAGACATCAATCATAATAAAAAAAAAAAAATTTAGGCATGTGTACCTATGATTGACTATCAACAGGTGCAAGTTAACACAGATCCATATATATTGATCAGGATCTGGCAGATCAGGGGACACATTTATGGCATCCCTGAACATTAAAAAATAAGGCTATAAACATGCAACTACTGCCATTTCGAGCTAAGATGGTGCTGATTCAGCAGAATAAAAAGGTTTTTGGCATATTTTCAACAGTTACAGATATAGATCCAAAAGAAGATTCTACAGTGTTATACAGCAGCGCTGCTGTATGAATGAATTTCCATTATAAATCAAGATAACGATAGTAAAAGTCTGGATTTAATGTATACTGGCAAAAAAAAAGTGAACTCAGAGGAGGTATGGACTCTCTGAATGCCCTATAAGTTTTATTTGTTTTCATTTTTAACAACAAGCTCCTCCAGTCTGGTGGTTAGAACTTGAATATGTTGCCTGTGAGGCAAAACTCAGGCCAAAAAAAAGTCCTGAAGTGCTCACTGCTGCACATAAAGCTTTTTTAACTGTGAATTTCTCTCATCTGGATTCTGATGGCTGGACAATAAGACGACACTGTCAGAGTGATTTTAGAGATTTACTAAAACTCTAGTTTTAAAAAGTGTTGGCAAAAAGAGGATTTTGATTAGTACGGGGCGCTGTGCTAGGGGGATAAGGCATTAAAAACTTTACCAGTAAGGGAGCAATAACTATGACAGAGGGAGAGAGTGCTAATTAGGGAACTTGAAGGAGAGATAATACACCCTATGCCCCTCTCCTTCCACTGTGTAGTACAGCCACAGCTAAATGCTTTTTTTTTTCACACGTCTATTTTTCATTGAGGCTGCGTGTGGTTCAGTCAGCCAGCTGTAACAGTGGTGAAGGGTTATTACCCATCAGGGTGAGTTAGCAGTTAGCTATTGGAGCAGCAAGTAGAAGTCCAGGGGAGCCTCAGCGCTATTACTTTCTGCTGTCACAGTCACTCACAGACGCTGTCAGCCAAGTGCTGCTGTCAGGCCGTGGATGCAGTGGACATCTGGGGCTTCAGTGTGGACTAAAATCATAAAGGTCATACTATTTGGAATATTCCACTCCCTTAAATCTCCCCGGTTCACATTTCCCAAGCAGCATAAGCCATATACATGTTTTTGAATTAGGTTATGTTTTGCTAACCGCTGTGACGGATGCAGGTATACTTTGTTATTGTTTGCAGTAGTGCTGAAAAGGTGCTGGCAACAGCATTTTTACTGTGAGTCATATGGGAGTTTATGTGTTAACACACTTTTCCTTTTAACAGGAAGGAACACACATTCACACAGTTGCGTTGATATGACATAGACACCTATATACCATATATGTGCACAAACACAATCACAGTTGTGCCTGTAGTGTCTAAACTTAACTCATCCTTTCTGGAATATTTATCCCAATTAGCGAGACTCTGTCCACGCGTGTGCATAATGGGAGTGTAAATTTCCCACCCGTGGTGTTTGTTACTGTGGTAACTGGCTGGAAGGTTTGTATGTCCACTGGGCAATCTGTCCAATTAACAAGGTTTTTTTTAATTGATTTAACATCGTGAAAGTGTTAGTTAGGTGTTATTGCAGGTTTTGGTTCAGGTGCTAACTAGCTTCTCTGTGTATCACACATTTCATAGTATAAATGAGTTCAGGAGGTTATGCTCTGCTGAAGTTTTGCTTAGCCTCTTTTTGACCTTACTGTGTTTTTTGCATTCTCGGGTCTTTATTTCATCACTTTTCTCTGTGCCCGCCTCTTTTCTCTGTTTCTACATTCCTCAAACCCTTTTCACTGTGTAGTGTCAGTGGGCTATGAGTATGAATCCTGCGCCAATCTCATTTTGTGGGAGAAGAGGACAGCCACCCTGCAAGGCTTCGAACTGGATCCCACCAATCTGGGCGGCTGGTCACTCGACAAGCACCACATACTAAACACCCGCAGTGGTATGCACAGATATTCTCGACAACACAACCTGGTACTCAGATGAAAACATGGAGGAATATGATTTCCCATATTCTCTGTTTTCATCCCAGTTGTAGTCATTTTTCCATGTCTAGCACGTTTCCTGCTGTTAAGTGTGGAACAATATGCCTCCTGCGATAGACGTGTGTAGTTGTTAATGCTATCTCAAACGGATAAACCTCCACCCTCCCACCCAAACCCATTTCGGTGAGCATGTCCTTAAAGGAGCAATCTCATTTTGGTGATTTTTGCATGTTTGAGCTCAATAAATACAACCCGATATTACATTACTGCTACCCATTTTCAAAATCATACTATTGGAGGAGTAAATATTACAATAGTTTTCCTAAACTTCCAGACTGCCAATGGTTTCAGTTCATTCCAGTAAACTATAAAAATAAACTTGCGAACCACATGCAGTTATTATTTTTTGTTTGTTACTTAATTTAGCTGTTCCAATATGGAAGCCTATTCTCTGCCTGGGAATATAGTCCCAGGAGAAGACTGCTTTTACAGAAAAATTAAAATGACCATGCCTTCTGCAATCATGCATAGGTGTAAGCAGGTGAAACATTGAATTTTAAGGTGGATTTATCACTTGAAAAGAAAGATTAGGGGATTTGGCAAAATAACAGAAAAACTGATATACAGTTTTATGTTTTGGAATATGGTTGGCAGTAGTGTAACATGTCCGCGGGTAGTATTTATTGTGCTCAAACCTGCAAACCAGTGTGGTCCTTTAACCAGCCTGTAATCTGTGGTATTACTGCAGGGAACAGAATCTGGGTCTCTGTGTTGGTGGGCGTGGGAGAATGATTTTTGATGCATCGTCTGCTATACCATCATCTAAATTCTTGGCATCAGTGTTAAGGCTTGGAAATATAAATGGGCTGATGCAGTGATGTTCACCCACTGTGACAATCAATGCACTAATGGAGTGGACACACACTGTCTCTCTATCTCAAATTAGAGCAGAACACAAAAGTGCCAGTAAACAGTTTTCACTGTTCAGTGAAGAACATGAGGTGGGAAAAAATATCCTTTATCTCAGGAAAAATAGCAATATCACAAATTAAGCTTTAGTATTAAATGTCCTGTATTCAGAATATTGCTATACTAAGTAAGTTTTAGTTGTAAAATGGACTGAACCATTTCAGTATTGTGTGGTAATTGATATAATGTACTTTCCATGTTCCTCTGTCCTTTCCACTCCTTCCTGTGCAGGCATTCTTCACAAAGGCAGTGGGGAGAACATCTTTGTGACAGAGCAGCCCCCAGTAATCACCAGCGTCATGGGCAATGGGCGGAGGCGCAGTATATCTTGCCCCAGCTGTAATGGCCTCGCTGATGGCAACAAGTTGTTGGCACCGGTCGCCCTGGCCATGGGAACTGATGGTAGCCTCTACGTTGGGGACCTGAACTTTGTACGCAGGGTCTACCCATCTATGAACACCACTGGTATCCTGGAATTAAGGTATGGAAATGAGAAGAGAGCAGAGCAGAGGAGAGGAGGCGAGGCCAAACTGAATGATGAAAATATGTTCTACACGTGAATGAAAGGATCAAAAAATTGAAAAAAAAAAAAGAAGAAAGGAAACGAGATGAATCACAAAGTAGATCTAGAGGTTTGTGATGTTGCAGGGAAATTACAAATAGAAAGATGAGATTAAAGTAAAAAGGCAGGAGAGGAAGAGGCGGAAGTCGAGTTGTTTGTAGTACATAGAATATGAAGAATTGGATCCTCCCTGAAAGCACAAAATGAGATGAGCTAGTGGGGATGGCAAGATTAAAGTTGAATTATGCATTGCATTCCACTAGATACTATTTCTTCAGGGTGTTTTTACCCATGTTTAATTTTTGCTCTTCACATCACTAGCTTTGTGTTTCTCTCTGTACTTTGCACTCCCCATACTGTGTGTATTAACAATTTTTGTTGTGCTTTTACTTTACTTTCTCCCTTATAGGAACAAAGATTTCAGACACAGGTAAGATGTTTGAGATGGTAAATCTTTATTCCAGGATCAATATAATAAGTATTTTCCTATTTCTGTCATAATTACCACTTATCGTTTTTCCCCCATCAGTAATAACCCAACCCATAAGTACTTCCTGGCTATGGATCCAGTATCAACAGCATTGTTCATCTCGGATACCAACTCCCGCCGAATTTACCGGGTCCGCTCGTTAACGGGTGGCCGGCTGCTGTCGGACAATGCAGAGGNACTCCCGCCGAATTTACCGGGTCCGCTCGTTAACGGGTGGCCGGCTGCTGTCGGACAATGCAGAGGTGGTGGCTGGGACGGGGGAGCAGTGTCTGCCTTTTGATGAGCGCTGTGGAGATGGTGGAAAAGCCACTGAAGCTACGCTTATGAGCCCCAAAGGTGAGACATGATTATTCATGATTACAGCCCTTAGCTTGTTTGATTTATTTTTTTTTAATCATTCCAATGATGAATGAAACAAATATTGGCTAATGCTCTTCATCACAGTCACTGATCCTTGAAAGTTTTTCTATTTTTTTCTTCATAGAGTTGATGGTGGGCTTTAGTTCCCAGTGCACAGCACATTTTAATTGAAGGTGCCTTAAATTTTTCCCTAATCAGTATGTGCCATCTTGTGATTGAACTAAAGCAGGACAGAGACAGAAAGAGGTTATAAACCAGATTAATGTTAAACTTATTAATGGAATTATTTTTGTGGATCAGTGGAGCTTAGAACATTGTGACACCAAACTGTCAAGGATGTCACACTGTCACATTTGCTGTCAGTGACACAAGTGTGTGTACATGCATGTGGGACTGCAAGTGTGTGTGTGTGTGTGTGTATGTATGTGTGTGTTTTTCAGGTTGTTTGTGAGAGAGACGAGAAATATGAGAAGACAATCAGTCGCTGATTCCCTCTTACCTGTCACAGGCAAAGTCAGCCAGCTCACATCAGCTTGCCCTCTCTTTCCTCCCCTCTCTCTCTCTCATTTAGTATGTGCCCTTCGCTGTATCCGCCATCTGTTGTTGTATATCTTAGCGCATCTCTGAGTTATTTTGGGGTACAGTTGCCGAGAACAAACACACCTGTCTGAATGCCTGCTGCCTGTTAGACCGACAAGGCTGACACTGCACCACTGGTAAACAATAGAAAGAAAAAGGCAGAAACAACTGAAAAGGAGAAAGGTGGGGCTGAAAGCAAGACAGAGGAAAATTTAAGACATGAGGGGAAACCAAGGAAAGATGTGGAGCGAAACAGATTGCTTGCCATTTTCTGATAATAGTCGATACTTTTAAAAGAATCTATTTACAGTCTACAATTGTCCTCTAGGAGGGGATCATCTCAGCTCTGCATCTCGATGACTCATCCTAAAACTAACACTCCTCTAACAGTTCAGAGCCCATTCCATCACTTTGTTCCCTCTCATTTGATGAAGCATTGCGCAATTCAGCTGTCAGAGCTGCTATCCGTTTTGAGCGAGTGGAGAAAGTGAAGTTTAATTGACTTAAAATGTCCACGGGTTGTCTGCACTGTTTGAGTTATGGGTCCTCATTCTTGGTGTTCATCTCCTCTTTGACAGGCATCGCGGTGGATAAAAATGGGCTGATGTATTTTGTGGATGCCACCATGATCCGTAAGGTGGACCAGAACGGCATCATCTCAACTCTGCTCGGAGCCAATGATCTGACTGCCGTCCGGCCGCTGAGCTGCGACACCAGCATGGACGTCAGCCAGGTACGATCCTTTGACAGAAAGAAGGGAGGAATTCGTGGGAAGTGATGAGATGATAAATGATGATCTAACAGCCCCATGAGTGCTCAGCTATGAAGTTACTGTGGACACCAGCCAGCCAGGAGGTCAGGGAGAGATTGATTTAAAGACGGATTAAAGCGTTTGGAGCCACAGATAAATGAATAAATCAAAAGAGAGTGAAGACTGCAGTCACTTCATAAAAATGAAGAGACTTGTTTGAAACCTTGGCATCCTTTTCAGTATGCCTCTCTCAGCACAGATATTTTATCATTGATAACTTCTGTTTGTGTCTACCAGGTTCGTCTTGAGTGGCCCACAGATTTAGCAGTGAATCCTATGGACAACTCTCTTTATGTCCTGGAAAACAACGTCATCCTACGAATCACTGAGAACCACCAGGTCTGTACCACGTGGCTTCATGAGGACCACAAACCTCACAATAATTTTGTCAGGACTTTGCCCCAATTAGGCTATCTCAAACCAATTTATAGGTAAAAATTTAGGTTCTAACAGATTTTATGAATAAACATTTTAAAAGTTTTGCAGAAGTAGAAATATTACTACTTCATTGGTCAAAGAACCTCACTAAATTTAAGGAAAGTTTTCCATCTGTTCTATTGAAATAATAATGCAATCTGTGCTTTTATTGATCATGGATCTAATAGTCTCTGTTATGACTCTACCCACAGGTAAGCATCATAGCAGGTCGGCCTATGCATTGTCAAGTGCCAGGTATTGACTACAGCCTTAGCAAGCTGGCCATCCATGCCGCCCTGGAGAGCGCCACGGCCATTGCTCTGTCCCACACCGGTGTCCTCTACATCGCCGAAACGGATGAGAAAAAGATCAACCGAGTCAGACAGGTACGAGACTGACAAGAGCACAGTTGTTTGGGTGTCTGGTTGTATCACGGTGATTTTGTTATTTTCTTGATACAAACCTGTCAGCACAGCTGGTCAAGCTGTGTGGGCTTCATTTAAAAGACATTCTGGGATTGTGTCAGTTCTCCAAACACTGCATTCAATTTACAGTTTACTTTTCTGTTTTGATAACTAAAAATTCTTTTTTTTTCCACTTTTTCTTTTCATGGAGTAGTACTTTTTCCATCTCATCTTTAAACATTTCTCCTCTTCCGCTTCCTGTCTGTTTTTTTCCTCAGGTGAGCACTAATGGAGAAATCTCTCTCCTGGCCGGTGCTGCCTCTGACTGCGATTGCAAGAATGACGTCAACTGCAATTGTTTCTACGGTGATGATGGCTACGCCCCTGATGCTGGCTTAAACTCCCCCACTTCCTTAGCCGTATCACCTGATGGAACACTCTTCATCGCAGACCTCAACAATATACGCATCAGGGCTGTGCAAGCCAATCGGCCCGGCCCGGCTGTCTCCAGCATTGGCTATGGAGGATCTGGGGCAGCACAGTATGAGGTTGCATCACCAAGGGAACAGGAGCTTTATGTCTTCAGTGGAGACGGCCTTCATATCCAGACCATTAGCCTCATGACTGGGGAGCCGCTTTACAACTTCACCTATGGTCCTGACGGAGAGCTGGCCATGCTGGTTGACAACTGCAACAATACAGTAAGAGTGAGGAGAGACGGCCTGGGCCAGGGAGGAGGAGCCGGCCTGCTTAGACTGGTGCTACTGCCAGAGAATCAGGTGGTGACTTTGGGACTGGACCCCAACGGGGGGCTGCGTAGTGTGTCAGCCATGGGCCAAGAAGTGGTTCTGCTGGGCTACAGCGGCAACACGGGCCTACTGGCTACCAAAGCTGATGAGACTGGATGGACCACCTTCTACCAGTGAGTGTATGATAGTTGTCAGGATGTGTGAGTCAATATTTGTGTGGATTTACATCCACCATTTATCTGTGCACATCAGAAGTAGTGAGAATGTCATATTGCATTGCTTTACACCTCACACAGGACACTGCTGCCCCTTAGTGTTAGCTTGTATAACTACAGCAAGTTCCTGCAAAATAGCCATGATGCCTATCTGTGTGTTCCCATGTCAATCTGCTTACCGCTATCTGCAATGTCCCAGGTATGACAGCGAGGGTCGCCTGACCAATATGACATACCCCACGGGCATGGTGACAAGCCTGCACCGTGAGATTGAACGCTCTATCAACATTGACATCGAGAGTTCCAGCAGAGACGATGATGTCACTGTCATCACCAACCTGTCCTCTGTCGAAGCCTCTTACACTGTGGTTCAAGGTAGAGACACACTCGTCACATATAACACAGGCAGAGGAAGCTGAGTGCGAAGTTACAAACACTCATATAATCTCCTTTTACCATGATGTATCTGCTTAGAAGGTATACTTTGATGAGATTCACACAAACCCTAAAATTACAGAATTATGATATTCAAGTACACAGATGCCCTCTTTGATGGTAAATATTCACAGGCCTGCCAACTCTAATTGAAAATGTTGTAATTTTTACAAAGAAATCTTCATGAGATCATTTCCTGCTTTACCAACAACCCCCTCTCTCCCTCTCATAGAGCAAAATTACCAATATATAGTTGTTAATCCCAGTTGGGATCATCCTGCTTTTGAATATCATCACAGCAAAATTCATTAAGTCATGTAAAGTGACTCCTCTTCATCCCCCCGAGCTATTTCAATTTTTCTCCCATTCGCAGACACGATGGCAAGCACACACACAGCTCCTACTCAGTTCCCATGATCTCTTAGTCTATTCAGTCTGTTTAGAGAAGGAGAAGAAGAAGGAGATTAATTGGCTCTCTTTTCCTGACCAGTATTAATGCCGTGACAGAAGTATGAGCGCAGACTGTGGACCGTACATGTTAAAGATCTCAGAGAGAATGAGAATAAGTTGTAGATGTATTCGGTGATCCACCTGTGTGTCTGGTGGAAAAGGGTAAAGTTGTAGAGCTGTAAGTCATTTAAGGTTTTCCATTGCACGATGTAGGCTTCAGTGCTCACATTCTCACTTAACTCACTCTCTCTCTTTTGCTCTGTCTCACTTTGTTCATTAACTCCTGCACAGTGAATTCTCTTTAGCCCTATAGCCCTCATTTCTCTCCCTCTGTCTCTCTTCTGTTTTATTACAGAGGTTGTTCGGATAGAGAGAGTAGAGGAGAGTTATCTAAAGGCTGTTGCTGCCAAGTCAATGGAAAAAGCTTCAATTGTCTGTCTGAGGCATTGTTAAAATGCCGCCTGGAGCTTTATTACAAATTGGCCTTATGGATTACTGCCATTTATGGTCGGGCTTCAAAGCGTGACACCATCTGATCCCCTCACCTTTTGTAAATGACATTAAAAAAAATGCCTCCCCTCCCCCCCGCATCTGCCAGACATTTGTGAGCCAAAAACAATTTTATCTTACTTTCAATCACTTCACTGGCATCAAGCTCCCTGTTTTCACACATCAGAGGAAAGATGTAGCCTCAGCAATAAACATTTGCTCTGTTTCCATTCTTCATGATCCATTTTTAGAGTGAATCTTAATAATTGTAGAGAGATGTCAGTCTTGCCTGCCTATCTGCAGTCTAAATTTAAAGTTGTAGCAACTGTAGGAATAGAAAATTCAATGATTCAGTGGTCCATAAATATTTGACTGGCATGATTTAATTTTCGCTCACCAGCCTCTGGGATTATGATTTGGGTTTCTCTTTTTCTGTCTTATTTATCTGACAAGAAGGCGAAACAGAGCAGTCCAAACTCACATTTGATCATAGCCAATAGTACTTTTCCTAACATCAGTTCTTAGACATTTTGCATCACATCACACAGCTATTTAACCTGTGGGATGAACAAAGGGTTGCTAAGACTTTGTCCTTGTAAAGTGTTATTCCAAACTAATGTCACATCCTGCAAGTATAATACCTTTATAATACCCTAAATAACCCTGTGAAATTGCATGATCATACCCAAATATGTAATATGTATGTGTAAAAAAAAATTGTCCACAGATATAATTCACACAGATTTGTAGTTGGAGAAGAATTTGTGAAGGTGTTAATTGTGCATTTCAAAAGTGAGGTTACACAAAATGTCTGAGAAAAATGAAAACTTTGTGGATATCTGACTTTCTGCAAAGCAGAAAAAAGTGTGTGAAAGGTAACACTAGAACTTGACTCCAATCAGCCAATGAGAATTCTCCCTAATACAAAAGCAAGGTTTTATCATCCAATTAAGCTGTCACTTTTGGAAGCGACACCTCTGTAACTACATTAAAGTTAACTAGCATTTTTCTTACATGCTAGCAAGTGTAATTAACCCACCTGGGTCCCAGAAGGTGTGCAGGCTCACTCATTATGACAAACTCTGACAGCTCTGAGGGTCTGCAGTTGTGATGACTTGGAGCTGAGTGTACAAAAGCACCACTTGGCCCCTGATTGGGCAGTTTGACTTACGGTAATTGGATGGTAAATCAACTGGAGGCAGCAACCGCGGAGCAGCAAAATCTCATTTCAGTATGTAAATTATGATCATGTGTATCCAAGGCTAAACGGAGTTAGGAAAGAAAGCAGTGCACATTTTGCTGGCATTTAGGAAATTTAAGCAGCAATTATCATGTGTGCCACATGGATTCCTTCAGGTATATTGCAGTCACTAACCGTCCTAATCAAGAAATACTATGGTTGGTAGTAGTAGTTTGTTCCCTAAAGTGAGCCGCTCAGGCAGCATATGTCTGAACCAAGAGTGTAAGTTTGATTTTAAAACTGAGAGATTTTGTTTTGGTCAGATGACTAATATGCACTTGTTTCTCTTACTATAGCACACACATACACGCACACATGCACACACAAAGAACTGCATTCTGCAAAACATTTGCTTTTTGATTCGGGCCACACGACTGAAGAGATATGCAGGTAATAAAATACAAATTAAATTTATAATAGAGATTAGATTAAAGTTTGTCATTACACAGTATAAGTACTATCTGTGCTGATGAAATACTGGTGCAACAAAATATATGTGAAGATTGCTCGTCTCACAGAAAACACACAAACCTAGCAACTCTGGCTGTCCCTTACTTAAAATGTCAAGAGCGTTTAGAATCATTAAAAATACTGGTTGGGACAGTTCAGTAGGAAGTTGATGTTAGTAGAGACAAGTCGATCTTTCTTTTGATTTTGATATGGAAGTCAATCTTTCCATATCAAAATTACACCTGTGGTCTAAACCCATTAAAAATGCTTGAGATTTGAGATCCGTTGAGGTTCCTTTTGATGGAGGCAGGATATGAATGTAGTCTGAGAGGTACTGCTATACCTCAGGCATTAATTCCTACCTTATGTTTACCTGTCTCCCTCTATAGACCAGGTGAGGAACAGCTACCAGCTGTGCAATAATGGGACCCTGAGAATGATGTATGCCAACGGAATGGGCATCAGCTTCCACACAGAGCCCCACATCCTGGCAGGTTCAGTCAGCCCCACGATTGGTCGAAGGAACATCACCCTACCCACAGACAACGGACTAAACTCCATTGAATGGCGCCTGCGTAAGGAGCAGACCAAGGGCAAGGTCACAGTATTTGGCAGGAAGCTAAGGGTAAGTTGACTTTTCTTTTCCATGACTCATTGCTGACCTTGTTTACATATTCAACACATCATACATTCAAATACATCTACAGACCTTTTCTCTGATGTTTTAGAAAGACATTTACTCATAGAGTCTCTCTGCTTTGCCCTTTTCTTCAGGCCCATGGGCGAAATCTCCTCTCCATTGACTTTGACCGCAACACACGCACAGAGAAGATTTACGATGATCACCGCAAGTTCACACTGCGCATTATGTACGATGCTCACGGCCGGCCAGCTATGTGGTTGCCTAGCAGCAGCCTGGCAGTGGTCAACGTGTCCTATTCTACCACGGGACAGCTCGTCGGGCTGCAGAGGGGAAGTATGAGTGAGAGGACCGAGTTTGACTCCCAGGGACGAATCCTGTCTCGTTCTTTTGTGGATGGCAAGGTGTGGAGCTACAGTTACCTTGACAAAGTAAGTATATTTATCATTGACCTCATCATAAACATATCAAGGCAAAGCAGCAAGAAAGAATAGTAATTTGGACTTTTACAGAGGTGAAATAATATATCATATTCATGATGTGTCAAATTAATCAGCTGAGAGTAAATGACTTCTGGTTCTGTTTCATACAAGGCAAGTCACCCATTTTTTAATGATATTAAATTAATTTGTCCTTTGCCTTTCCTCTGTCTCCCTCCCTGCTTGCAGTCTATGGTGCTGCTCCTGCAGAGCCAAAGACAGTACATCTTTGAGTTTGATGCCTCGGGCCGGGTCACGGCTGTCACCATGCCCAGTGTTGCCCGCCACACCATGTTCACACACGTGTCAATTGGCTACATCCGTAACACCTACAACCCTCCAGAGAGCAACGCTTCTGTCATCCATGACTTCAGTGAAGATGGCAGACCTCAGGCCACACATTACCTGGGCACCGGCCGCCGTGTCCTCTACAAGTACGGCAAGCTGGCCAAGCTGTCAGAGATCGTGTATGACAGCACTGCTGTCACTTTCGGTTACGATGAGACAGCTGGCGTTCTGAAGATGGTCAGTCTGCAGAGCGGGGGCTTCTCCTGCACCATCCGCTATCGCAAAATGGGCCCACTCATCGACAAACAGATATACCGCTTCAGTGAGGAGGGAATGGTCAATGCAAGATTCGACTACACCTACCATGACAACAGCTTCCGCATCGCCAGCATGAAGGCAGACATCAGCGAGACCCCGCTGCCTGTTGACCTTTACCGATACGAGGAGATCTCTGGCAAGGTACGGAAATGCTGCACTGGTCTGTAGTCTTTTTTCCTTTAATAAGAAATACCTAAATTAGTTTGGTATTTAGAATGGAAGAACACAAACATCTCACACTGAAATCTACAGTATTCTGAATGCTGTTCCACAATGATACTTAGAAATTCAATTCATTTGTACTAAGGTATATGCCGCATTAAACAAACTCTTCAAGCTTTCCACAGTAGAAATGTGCTTTCATAGTGATTAGAGGTCTTAGCCCTTCTATAAACTTTTCTATTTCTGTTGTAGGTGGAGCACTTTGGAAAGTTTGGAGTCATTTACTATGACATTAATCAGATCATCACCACAGCCGTAATGACGCTAAGTAAGCATTTCGACACCCACGGCCGCGTCAAGGAGGTCCAGTATGAGATCTTCCGTTCACTTATGTATTGGATGACAGTGCAGTATGACAGTATGGGACGCGTGGTGAAGAGAGAGCTGAAAATTGGGCCCTATGCCAACACCACTCAGTACCGCTATGATTATGATGGAGATGGACAGCTCAGTGGTGTCAAGGTGAGTATTTTGTGTAGAGAAAGATGGTATTGTGTGGATTTTTATGCGTCGTCTTATCTTAAAAGCTCAAGTATTCACAAAGCTGGGTGTGATCAGCAATTCTGTTTCCTCTTATGTTGTGACCTTAAAGTTCTTGAATCAACTTGGAGAAAGCGTTTTAAAAGAGCCCGTTTTGTACAGGTGAATGACTGGTCTACGTGGCGCTACAGCTATGACTTGAACGGTAACCTCCATCTGCTGAACCCTGGGAACAGCGCCCGGATCATGCCACTCCGCTATGACCTCCGAGATCGCATCACGCGGCTGGGAGATGTCCAGTACCGCCTGGATGAAGACGGTGTCCTCAGCCAGCGTGGTTCAGACGTTTTTGACTATAATTCAAAAGGTCAGCTGTTGCGGGCGTACAATCGTGGGCCTGGCGGCTGGAGCGTTGTGTATCACTACGATGGGCTGGGCCGCAGAGTGTCGACGAGGAACAGCCTGGGACAGCACCTCCAGTTCTTCTATGCTGACCTCAACTACCCCACCAGGGTCACGCACATCTTCAACCACTCCAGCTCTGACATCTCCTCTCTCTACTACGACCTGCAGGTAGGTGGGGTGTGTAGAGAGANACCACTCCAGCTCTGACATCTCCTCTCTCTACTACGACCTGCAGGTAGGTGGGGTGTGTAGAGAGAGATCTGCTGTATCAACCTGCATCGCATTTTTAGATTTTTATATATTAGATGATCTTGACATAATGTTTTCCAGGAAAGGATTGTTTTTGTGTGCAGAAGATGATAAGTTACTGCCAGCTATGCTTACAAGTTAAATCGCAAATTCATATTTTAAACACAACATGAGATAAACTCATAAGTACATATGAACATGAGTTTATCTCATGTTGTTACTTTTTATCTCAGGTTTATTTTAGCTCAAAAGTACAAAGCAGTTTTTGACATTATTTCAAAAAAATTTTAGAAAAGAGGCTGAAGAATTTATTTTTGCTTAGATGTACATGTAATGTTTCAACTGACCTGAAAAACATAAAAAAAAAAAATAATAAAAAAAATCCAAAAACTGGAGATACAAGGTTTTTCACTCTGTTTTATCTCCAATTTGGGGGATTTTTATTATTTAACTCTGGAATTTTCATGATTCCAAACTCCCCAAATTAGAGATTTTTCAGATTGTCATTTTTATGACCTTTTATTTCCAGTTCAAGAGATTATTATTATTGATACATTACACTGACCAGATACATGTGTTCAATTATTCCCTGCAGCTTCATGTTGGACCAGTTAAATTAAGTTACTGTGACAAAAAATAAGAACAACATGTGGTTCATGTGCTGGATTACCGAGCTTAAGCATGTTTCAAGCCTCTACAAGTTGATTTTTATTGCATACTGGAATTAATTGAAACCAATGGCAGTCAGGAAGGTAGCAAAAACAATTCTAAAATGTTAGATACTAGGTTTTGGAAAATGGTAACATGTATGAAAGTTGTATGTATTGGACTCAAACATGCAAAAGTCACAGTGAATGTTCCTTAAAGGGTAAAAAAAATTGATTTATTCATATTTACTTCAGGGTCATCTGTTTGCAATGGAGGTGAGTAGTGGAGAAGAATACTACATAGCTTCAGACAACACCGGCACACCATTGGCTGTCTTCAGCAGTAATGGCCAGATGATCAAACAGGTAAGACACTATAGAAGTTAGAATCACACGTAACTTGCCAACAATCAGTATTACTGCGATGAAAATTTTCTGGGTTTTTTTTTCTATTCATCTAATAAATAAAAAAGAAAGATCTCATAGTAACAGGCTGTTCTGCAAATGAAATATCATTGTCCAAATGCTCATTTTATCTGTGCTGCTGAAGTGTTCTTTTATGAGACATTCAATACCTATCAGCTGCAGGGATACTGTTCATGACCTGAGTGTGTTTTTGTTATCCAGGTGCAGTACACAGCCTACGGAGAGGTCTATCTGGATTCCAACCCGGAGTTCCAGCTGGTGGTTGGATTCCACGGTGGTCTCTACGACCCCTTGACTAAGCTGGTCCACTTCACCCAGAGGGACTACGACGTCTTGGCTGGGAGGTGGACTTCACCTGACTACAGCATCTGGCCAAAGATAGGGAAAGATCCTTCTCCATTCAACCTGTACATGTTCAAGAACAACAACCCACTCAGTGACATGCTGGACGTCAAGAACTATGTCACAGGTATGGGATTCATGTTGTATTCTGGTATGTTTTTTCTACTTAATTTAGCCATTATAAATACATATCAGTATCAAAAATCACACTACAATCTGTAGTGTTCAAGAGAAATACGTTATGAACAAAATAATTTATGCAAATAACTATTTTCTTCTGTAGGTGACAGATTTGCATTACACCAGCTGAGTCACAAATGATTTACAATTGTTCATCCTCGCAGTTGTTAAATATAATTCATGTATGTATAACCCATTCAGCTGAGTAATTTCCCTCCTGTCTGCTGCTGTAGATGTGAAGAGCTGGCTGGTGATATTTGGCGTCCAGCTTAGTAACATCATACCAGGGTTCCCTCGACATTCTCTCTATTTTGTGGAGCCACCATATGAGCTGCAGGCCACCCAGCACTGTGAGAATGGACAGGTATGACCCAGCAGGATGTCATGGCTGCTGTGCGTGACGACCAAGAAAGCAGGGCCATCCTCATCATCAATTACACTATTAACCCCGTGATAATGTTTCTAGCTTCTGTCATCACAAATCTTAATGTCAATAACAGATACCAGTCATCCTCTACAGCGAGGTAGCATGTTGTGCTACTACTTTAAAGGACAATACCAGTAATTTTGCGTGTTTGAGCCCAATATGTATATATAACCCGCAGACACGTTACGTTACTGACAACCATTTCCCAAAATATACTGCTGGATCAGTATATTTTAGATTTTTTTTTTCTACCTTCCAGGCAGCCATTAGTTTCAGTTCATTCCTATTAAAATCAACTTGTAGAGACTTGAAACGTGCTTGAGATAAGTAATCCATTACAGAAAACACATCTATTTTTTTTTTTTTTTNTTTTTTTTTTTTTTTGGCGAAGTAACTTTATTTAATCACTCCAACACAGAGCTGCATGAAACACAATGTATGTCTCCACCAGGGAATATAGTCCCAAGACAAGACAACTTTTTCCTGTAAAATTAGACATGACCAACTTTTCTACATTTGGACAAAAGTGTTAGCAGGTGAAACATTGAATTTTAAGATGGATTTGTTATGTGACCATGTGATTTTGAAAGATTAGGGGATTTGGAAAATAACTGAAAGCTAAAGCTAAAAGCTTATGTTTTGGAAATTGGTTACTAATATAATGTGTATAAGGGTTGTTTTTATTGGGCTCAAGCATGCAAAAAACCTTTAAAATCTACCTATATGATTATACTTACCTTATAGATACCTTATACCTTATAGCTTATAGAGGTAGATAGATTTCTTTTGACAAAGTGACACTTTTCTCCATCTTTCTCATGTAGCTCATCACTGGCGTGCAGCAAGCGGCAGAACGCCATAATCAGGCCTTCATGGCCCTCGAAGGTCGTCTGCTCAATAAGGAACGACGAAGACGCAAGGACAAGCCCAGCCATTGGTTTGGTACCAGCACCCCTATCATAGGGCGTGGAGTCATGTTGGCACTGAAAGAGGGCAGAGTGGTGGCTGGCGTGTCAGCCGTGGCCAGCGATGACAGCCGTAAAATAGCTCTGGTGCTCAATGGCGGCCTCTACCTCGAAGGCACACATTACACCCAAGATGGGAAGGACTGTCACTTCTTTGTCAAAGTGGGCTCTGCCGACAGCGACCTGCTGGCCCTGGGGCTCACCAACGGACGCAAAGCACTGGAGAGTGGCATCAACGTGACAGTGAGTGGGCGGTCGAGGAGGGGGGTGACTGTGGAGTTTGCAGCTCCCTCGTTGGTGCTGAGCATTCGCTATGGGCTCGCTCTGGATGTGGTGGATGAAGAGAAGGTAAGACTGTTAGAGCTGGCCAGGCAGAGGGCTCTGGCTGGGGCCTGGGCCAAGGAACAGCAAAGGGCCAGGGATGGGAAGGGGGGCAGTCGCCTCTGGACGGAGGGGGAGAGGCAGCAACTTCTCACCACAGGCAGAGTACAGGGCTACGATGGCTACTATGTTCTGCCTGTGGAGCAGTATCCAGAACTGGCTGACAGCAGCAACAACATCCAGTTCCTCAGACAGAATGAGATGGGCAAAAGGTAACAGCCCACCTGAACGTTCCCTTTCTCCCTCTTTAATTTCTCTAAATCTTGATCCCTTTCCTACCCAGCCTCCTCACCCCTACTCCTCTGAAAACCCATGGAGAATTAACCAACGAACGGGGGGTTACTCGCGGAATGCTGCAGGGACTTTTGACAAGAATGGCTTATCTGAAAAGATTATTAATTTTACTGCCACAGGCAAAAAAAAAAAAAAATTTAGTCAAATTGTCCTTTTTTTGAAAAAAAACTTTGAACAACTGAAAAAGCACTGAAGAACTTTGAAAACTGTTGCTTAATAAATAAGAAGATTCCCCTTTTTAAAAAAGATATTGATATTTTCACCCATATTTTTTGGGTCACACTGAGAGCGGCTATGACAGCTACTGACCACATGGTGGAGTTGTACTGCGCTGGCTTCTGCAGTGAAGGATTGTCTCTAATACAAACTAAAGGCAAAGGGACCAAAGTGGAGGCAGAGTCACTCCAGAGTACAGCCATTACAACCACAGATCAAAACAAGACATCACCAGACATCAGACAACTGCAAGCTACATAAAATGTCGTCCGATATTATGAGTTGTCTCCCTGTCTCAGGCCTCCCATTGCCCACCATAAACCTGTCCTCTGCTGCTGAGGCAGCAAGCATCCAGCCAAGCAACACACAAGCTACCGGCATCTTTGATCAAAAAAGTTGTTAATGGACCAGACAATAAACTTTTTAAAAAAAAAACACAATAAAAAATGATGGCTATATTTGTGGACAGTGGTATCACACAGCATTGTTTCTTTTGAAATGGGGAGAAGAATCATGTTACTACATATGTGTCAGACTACACTAAACTTCAGGATGTTGCGTATACTGTAGATGCCGTAGTTTTGTATGTTTCAGTCGCGGTAGAATTGTGAGACTTTCACCAAGGCACTTCTGTACAGAACGATGAAACACACCACTCACAGAGTCCAGAAAACATGCTAAGTTAGTATTTATTTTACTTTATTCTTTTTTTTTTAATTTATTTATTATTCTTAGTACTATACGACAATCATGAACGAGTCATCAGTTCTATTCAAAAATGAACATTAATGGATGAGTTTATTTTCTTTTGTAAAATATGTAAGAAATGTTCATTTTGTTTTTGTATTCATTTCAGTTTGCTGTCAGGGCAAATAATAGTCACTCTCAAAAAGAATAATTTATGTAATAAAGTGTTTTAAAAGCGGTTTATACTTTAAATAAAGTCTTTAAAACTGTGAAATCTGTTTTTTCGAAATATATTTCGATGTACAGTGTATAGATCTACCTTTATGCAGCACAGTAGAATATTGTTCAGAATATCAAGTTTTATATTTCTAAGAGGAGTGGCTTGTAATGTGCAAAATCTTTAGCTGGTCTTACTACTCTAGAGTTTTGTGACACTCTAATATTCCATATTGACAATATCAATCCCCAGTTTGTTGTTTTTGACTGTTTGTTTTTGTTTGGAAGCAGAGATATTACTGTCCTAGCTCCCAACAGCAGTAGCAGTAATGGATCCTTCTCACTGTGAAGAGACTCGTGCTGGATGTCATAATGTACCAAATCAGTATTATCAAAGGAAGATTCTGATACATTCGCTGAGACGAGACTCTTCTGAGAACCTTATCAATAAAACATAATTGTTTACTTCAACCGGGCAACGTGTATACTTCTACTTTCATCTCCCTTTTTTTGTGTCTGAAAACTGCAAATGGTTAAATTCATAGACTTTCATTAGAAAAAATCCATTATACACCTTTCTTGCAGCAGCCATCTAGGGGAGCAACTAAACCAGGGGTATTCAAACACAAATCTTAAAGGTACACAAAAAAAAAAATTTCAGTAAGACAAAGGTCCGTTTATTAAACTCAGTCANCTTAAAGGTACACAAAAAAAAAAATTTCAGTAAGACAAAGGTCCGTTTATTAAACTCAGTCAAGCCAGGATCAGATTGGGATCCTAATTTTTACCAGGAATTTAAGGTGTTGAGCGGGGAGGAGTTGCTGACAAAAAACTAACTGTGCTGCCAACTCTCAATGGTGTCAACCCATCGTTGTCATGGAGATGACGGGATGCTGGATGTGATTGGACCAAACCAAAGCAGAGTAGACATTCTCACACAGATAGTGGAGCAGTCAGACATTCAGCGGAGAATTTTGACTCGTGTTGCAGCGATGTCTTACAAATAATACAAATAATACATATAAAAAGTATAATTTGCTGAGTCCAGTGTGGTTCGGTCCAGATCCGGACCGGAGTCCTGACTTTGAGGATAACTGAACTAGACTGTTAATAATGGCTGCATTCTATTTAGGTGTGCTGGTATTGTGCAGACTTGCTCACGGGCATGACTTTACTCACACAACTAAATGGAACAGAGCCATCATTAAAGGACCATACCACCCATTTTGCATGTTTGAGTCTAATATATTCAATTTTCATGTGCACAAGGTTACTGATAATCATTTTCCAAAGCATACTACTGGAACGGTGAGTTAAAAAAAAAAAAAAAAANTTGATACTTGAAATGTTCTTGGGATAGGTAATCCATCATCATGAACAAGACGTGTATTCAGGTTTTTATTAGAAGTTTCATAATTTTAGCGTTTAAGCACAATAAAAAATGCAGAGTGAATGTATGTCTCCACCAGGGAATATAGTCCCAAAAGAAGACCTGCATTTATCGAAAAATTTAACAACCGTGACTTCATAATTTTGCGTAACGATTAGCAGATGAAACATTGATTTTTAAGGTATCGTTTGCATATTTGATTTTGAAAGATTAAAAGATTTTGCAAAATATCAGCAAAGTGGAAAAATGGCTTTATCCTTTGGGAAATGATTGTCAGTAACATAATATTTATGAAAATTTAATATATTAGGCTCAAACATGCAAAATGAATGGTATGGTCCTTTAACCTCTAATCACTGGTGGGTCCATTTCTTGTGTGTTCAAACCCAAAGAATTTTACTTTAAATTCTAGTGAATATCCTGATGTTCCTAATGATACCCATGTATCATAATGCATAATATCTACAATATTTCCATTTAATGTAATGTGTAGTCATTAAACTTTGGTGTGTGGGGATTGAATATTTTACTAGTTCTAAGCATCTTATATCTTATATCATCTTCCAATAATGTAGTGAAACAAGTAAATACAGAACATATAGTATGTCATGTAGTAAGAACTTATTGTTTCTACATTTACATTTCCTTAAAGGAAAATTTAAAAGTTAAATTATAGGTTTGAGTGGGTAGTACTATTAGTTACATCAGTGCAGCTGCTGTTATGACCCTATGAGAAAAGAAAGCCTATTGATTAAAAACTAGGCTTGTTGCTTCTTTCATTGTTAATCATGCATTAGATTCACAGTGTAAATACATTTTACTTACTTCCATATATTCTTTAAAAATAACAGTGAAAAACTTCAAATTGATGATTTCATGGTATGCCACTTAGTTTTCCTCTTCAACCAGTAAAGACACAGCAGCCATCTTTGGTCACACATGCAGTATATAGGAGCCAGAATTGTTCAGATTTGACATCAACACTTTTAAATGACCAGCTTTTACTTGTTTGAGCTAAATAAATACTACCAGAATCCACATTACAATACTGTCAGCCATCTCCCAAAGCAACAAAAATCACTTAGGCTAACTTCACCATGGCACATGAATGCACCACCAAGAGGAATTCACTATCACGTGCCTGCAGCCCAGGAAGACAGTATGTGACACGTTGCAATTATTACTTGTCTGTTTGGTGTAAAATTATGCTACAATAAGTTCAAACATTCTGTTAAGTTACTGCAGTACCACTAGTTTTCCCTTTCTACAGTATATCCCATACTGTTAATATACACTACAGGCCAGAAGTTTGAGGCCACCTCAGAGTTTTAAAAAATCATCAATACACTGCTTATTTTACAATTTATTGCACAGGAAATGAGAAAAATATTATGTAGCCACTATGGCTTAAAGGACCATACCATCCATTTTACATTTAATATATTTTTCATTCATGTTAGGTTACTGACAGTCATTTCCCAAAGGATAAACTGTATTTCAGCTTTCCTGATATTTTGCAAAACCTCTTAATCTTTCAAAATCAAATATTCAAGTGATACACCCACTTTAAAAATCCATGTTTTATCTGCTAATAGTTACGCAGCCTTATGAAGTCACAGTTGTTTAAATTTTTCAATGAACGCAGATCTTCTTTTGGGACTATATTCCCTGGTGGAGGCATACATTCACTCTGCGCTTTTTATTGCACTTAAACGCTAAAATTACAAAACTTTGAAAAAAAACCTGAATACATGTCTTGTTCGCAATGAAGGATTACCTATCCCAATAACGTTCAACTGATTTTAATAGATTACCAAATTGAATTGAAACCAATGGTGGTCTGGAAGGTAGGAAAAACAATTCTGCCTTCTCCCACAACATTTCAGGATTAATTTGCTAGTCTGCTCATGATAAAGCTGAGAGGGCCTCAGACTTCTGGCCTGTAGTGTACGAGGCAGACGATCATGTTGTAAATGGAATCTTGCAGTAGCAGGGTCACCTCTCACTATGTTATAAATAGACACATGGATCTGCCAACGGCCGTGGTGCGCTGATCTTTTCCCTCTGCTCTCCTTGCTGCCTCTCGCTCAGACACGTATGCTGCCATATTCCCAAAGAAACACAAATCACAATGTGGTCTATTTCAAGGGAATAAATTATTTTAATGCAACATTCTCATCTAAAGCAAAAAGGCATCCAAAAGTCATTTGGTTTAATCTGTTGAGCAGTTAACACATTTTTTCATATTTTCAGGTTTATCTGAAAGGAATGTATTAAAAAATAATAGCTGAATAATTTATATATCAAGATCATTGAAAAAACATTGTGGCTATTGACTATTAACTGTAATCAAACATAAATCAATGGCATCTTTAAAAATGCATTCCATTTATTGTCATATGATTCACTTTAAGACATACAACAGCAATAACAGCTTCTGTGCAGATAAAAGGGATACAATTCAAGCGCCGGCTTCTTAACAGGACCGTGCGGCTTTCTAGCAGCTTCCTAGCGGCTGGGGTCTTGGTGACTGTTGGGGTTGATGTTGTGAATTGAAGGAGCAGAGCTGGAAGCGGAGCTGGAGGTTTTGGAGACGGACGAGTCATATCTTACAGAGGTAATAAGATCATAAAGTGCCAAAGAGCCTCACACTTGATGAGCCTGAGATCCAAGTATGTACGCGTGTCTGAATGTGCTCATGTATGAATGAGTATGATTGAATGAGCATGGACAAACATTGTTTTTTTTTTTTTTNTTTTTTTTTTTTTTGTTATGGTGTGTGTACCTTGTCTGTCTGTTTGTATGCATGTGCTGCTGTGTTGTGTGTCGTGTGAGATTACACTGAACAGCCTGAGATTCCCGGTATGCTTTGAAGCTCAATTTCAAGCTGCTACAAAGAGCCCTGTGGACAGGGTCAAGGCAGAGTAAGGATACTAGAAGACTTCCTGTAGGACTGATCATTGTTTTTTTTTTTTTTTATAGACAAGCAGGAGAAACGGGGAAGGAAATGGAGAGGTGGAAGCAAGGGAGTGCAAGGTTTAAGGCAAATGGAGGCAGGGGTGTTTGGGTTGGAGGCACAGAAGTCACAGGCAGGAGGGGCGAACGGGAAACGGCGTTATGTCAGCATGTCCCAGAGGCAGCAGCAACACAGAGCTGTCCAGCAGGCAGTCAGACATGTGTCTCCTGTGTCATCTCGTCTCCTGTCCTCCACCACATACACTGCAGAGAGGAAAGAAGGGAGGCGTGTTGACGGGTGGAGGCAGAAACAAGTGGCGAGGGAGAAGGGGGGGAAGAAAGGGTGACAATTTTAAAAATGCAATTAGTGAGAAGACATAAAAACTGCAATACTTTTCTGAATTGCACAGTAAAGACTTCAGCAGTGAGTTCGAGTGTAACTATGCTGCCTCTCGTGTCCTCTCGTTATGTTCATCATGGGAAGCGCATCACCGTGGTAACGCCGTAACAGCCCACAGCTGCGATCAGACAGCATTACAGCTGAGTAGCGTTAGCACCGCTCAGGGTATCGGGGTGAAGTGAGAGCTGTGGGGACGACACACGCTCGCTTTTATTAAAAAAATGCAGTCAAAGTTGCTGCTTTATTTCCTCTTTAGTCAATACGACTGCATGTACAATGTGAGAAGATTATGTTACATGCGGGGTTTTCCATCTGTGTTCCACGAAAACAAATCAAACAGCAGCTCTGGCTGTTTGCCTTTCCTGCTGTTTGTGATTAATCATCCATGCAGAGGGAAACACTTATCCAGCTTTTAACAGCCAGGTGCAGTGAGTCAAGACAGAGGTGAGCTTGTTACCATGGTGACTGCTCAATCAATAACGAGAAGCCAGCTGACCACTTATTGTACTAAACTTTGGTAATGATAAGGCAGTGATATGGAATAGTTAATGATTGGCTCATATTTAATATTAGGGTGATTTGTCGCATTTCATCAGCAGGACGTTCTTTGATCAGAGGCGAATTTATCTTCAGTTTGAACACCTCGCTGTTTGCATTATTCCATAAAAGTGTTGATCATGTTCTCTCTCTTTACATTTTGATTTGGAATATTTGAAAATTCTCTCTCTGCTTATCGTTTCATAGCTTGTACGGCAGATTAGGCTGGAGTAGCTCTGTTGAGATCTGAGACCTGGCTTTATTTCACACGTTTTAATCCCGTCTTCCACAGTCTTTTTTTTTTTTTTTTAACCNTTTTTTTTTTTTTTTTAACCGTCTCAGCCAGCTCTCGCTACTCAGCAGCACACTTCACACACCAAACGAACCACATTCTGTTCTGACACTACATCGTCTCCTCAGTCGTCACCTACCTGTGTTTTTGGGAGCTTCTCCATACATGGGCCCAGGAGGTGGCCCCCCCTGCCAGCCAAACTGGGGCTGTCCAGGGTATCCCTGATAAGGGGGCTGTCCCGGGCCAGGATAAGGGCCTCCGGGACCCATTTGTCCAGGAGGGTAGTTGGGGTAGGCTGGATTAGGCTGCTCCATGTTAACAGGGTAACCTTGTGGAGGGTAACCCTGAGGTGGAAAGCCCTGTGGAGGCGGGCCCTGGGCTGGGTAGCCGGGAGCGGTGGGGCCAGGGCCTGGGTACGGTGGGGGCTGCTCAAAATTCATCTTTGAGTTTAACAATTACCTGAAAAAAAAAGAAAACAGCAGTGATGGTAAATATTGGTTTCATTTTAATGAGCTTGTCAAGAAATACTAAGATGACAGATGTATGAATTTAGTAATGTTAAAGGACCACACCAATGGTTTTGTCCAAAACATACACGTTATGTTACTGACAGCCCTTTCCCAAAATATACTACTGGAGTGATAAATTTTAGAATTGTTTTTCCTACCTTCCAGACTGCCATTACTTTCAGTTTATTCAGTATGATATGAAAAAAATCAACTTGTAGAGACTTGAAATGTGCTTGAGTGCTTGAGTCTATTCAATTTCTTGTCAAGGTAAGTTTATTTAAATCAATTAGGGGATTTGGCAAAATAACGGGACACCTAAAATGCAATTTTATATTTTGGAAAATGGTTGTCAGTAATGTAACGTGTACAGGGTAATATTTATTAGATCTAAACATGCAAAATCACTGGTGTGGTCCTTTAATGCTGTTGTATAATAGGAGGCCAATACAAGGTACTAGAAGTAGCATAATAGAAATTAATACAACCTCACATCTTGACTTTATGCAGACAGTACTCTATTTTACATAGTATGAATATGCTAATAAATGTAAATATATAATATTGGCATAATGGTCTATTCACATCTGCAATGACAACTATAACTATAAAGTTTTACAGTAAATTACATTTCATAATACTGCGCGTTTGTGGTCCCAGTATAACAATAGCATTGCCATCATCGCCATCATCATCATCATCATATTGCTATTGATCTCAGAGCAAACAAAGCATCATCATCATAGCCTGCAATTGACTTTATAGTTATAGATGGAAACGTCCTTTAATCCTGTTTTGGTTGATAAAACTGACAGATCAGATCAATGTGTGGTATTGTGTGTATTGTGGGAAAATGTGTGCTTGGCTGTGTTTGTATGCATGTGTGTATGACAGAGAGAGAGGGAGAGAGAGAGAGAGATTCAGCCTCTAGAGTCACATTAGATGACAAATTCCTCTGAGTCCTAATATAAGAACGCAGCATTTTCAGAACAGCACCAAGTGATGCAACAGTTACCACAACAGAGCTCCGTACTGTTGATCTCTGATTATCTCTTTACTATCTCCTGCCATCTCACGTCTTCTCATATACATACAGCGGTTTAAAGGACCATACAACCCATTTTTTCACCTGTGTTTGAGCCTAATATACTTCATTTTCATACACGTACGTTTACTGGCAGCCATTTCCCAAAGGATAAAACCGTATTTCAGCTTTCCTGATGTTTTGCAAAATCTCTTAATCTTTC